>PVJC01024197.1:13606-25843 GCA_004026665.1 Murina feae
CCCCTGCATGTTGTTCTCTTTTTTGAGCTGTGACCAGGGCTGGGTGCGGCCTGCCTCCCAAGCTTGCCTACTGCCCATCTTCCTCCAGCCACCAGAAAGCAGGGAAAACCCCGCCTCGTGGTCAGGCCAGCCTTTTCCTGCTCCCTGATCCCCGGAAGGGGTCTGGAGAGCCGCCAAGCAGGACTCCAGCCCCCAAGAGTTTGCTTTCCCACTCCCCAGTGGCCCCCAAAGGGCCTGGGGAGCTGCCAAGCAGGCCACTGACTTTTTCCCACTCACCGGTCCCCTGCTGCCTTCCTTTCCCACTTCCTGGTGCCCTCCAAGGGCCTGGGAAGCCCACCAAGCAGGCTGCTGACCCTGCTGCCTCTTTCCCGCTTCCCGATGCCCTGCAACCCTGCCGCCTCTTTCCCACTCACGGGTCCTGGGTCCTGCGCTGTCCTGCCCTGCAGCCGCTCTGTGCACTCGGGAGGTCCCTCAGCCCGGCCTATGCCCTCTCGCAGTCTGGGAGCCCTCGGGGATGTCCACCTGCTGGCGTGCCTGACCAGCCTGGGTGAGGGGCTTTAAAGCTGCCCACAGCTCTCATTGACCAACGTCCCAGCAAGGCCGGCTGGACGCAGGTTTCCTATAATTGACGCTGTTCCGTTAAGGTGGCCTTTTACTAACGAATCTTCCTCTCTGCCTCACCTCGCGGCTTCTATAATGAAACAATTGTTACACTTAATTGTTGCAAATGTGCGTTTTTGCTTAAGGCCAAAGGCTAAGGAGCCAGCCAGCAGGTAGTTTCGCTCTCCCTCCTGCTGCAATGGACGCTGCCTAAATGTTTACTCAGGTCCGTGAGTGGCGGCCGCCATGTTGGCTGGGCTAATTTGCATACAGCCATTCTGATTGGCTGTGGGCGTCCTGGAGAAACGGTTAATTTTACTATTCCGCTTTTATTAGTTTAGATTATTACACTCACAAGAACAAATGCAGTATATTCTATTTGGAGTTAATGACAGGAGGATGGTATTAATATATTACATAGAGGATTATTTCCTATTCACTTTTGTAATAGGATATTTTATCATTCTCAAATATTGATACATATGCAGAAGGTCTCTTTATCCCCTAAACAATTCCACTGTGGCTTTATGTTTGACCTATAATAAAGCTGAAGGTGTCCAAAAAGAAGAACCTATAATCTAATAACTTTATTTCTCTTGCAACTCACTTTTAAGTTTTATAAGTTTAGTCTGTTTCTGAGAAGAAAATGATGCAAGTTCTGCATTAAAAACAGACCTTGATGAGAGAATAATCCACGCAAACTGATTTGCTTTGGCCTATTTCTTCTGTCTTAGAACCTAATATGCATCTGTTGTCATTTCCATTAAAATGCTTCTGATTACTAATCAACCGTTTTTATTAATAATAAGTTAATAGCTCTCCTAACAATTTTCCTTTTTAATGAAAATGAAAATGCTAGACAAATGAATGTGTGTGTGTCTACTGTAGGCACTAAGTTTGCTGAAGTGAGCTATTGAAAATTGTGAAATTTTAGACAATAGTATTTCTTCTGACTTTCTTAAGGAAAGTAGTCATCTTTATGTCTGTTTATCTCTGCATTTTCCATTTCTGACTGCGTGTTGCATTTGATTGGTAATAGACTATCACCAGTAATAGGATGAAATGTTTTCTTAGAATTGGGCCAGGGGTCAAGAACGTGTTTTATTCCTTGTTGTAAAAGAGCCCTGAGCTCAGTTGGACACCCTTAGCCATGCTTTCTCCATTGAAACACCTTTGGCTTCTTCTGTTTTTCCCTCTAGCTCTCTGGCCATCTTCACTTATTATTATGGCCTTATCCTCCTCCACCATTAAAACCAGGTTTCTGTGAGGCTCATGTCAGGGCCATCATCTCCTTTCTTCGTAAACAGGTCATTCCATTCAAACGAGTGCTTTCCTAACCCTGAACATACCATCACCGGATATGTATCTTTTATTAGAACCTTTCTTTGAACCCTAACTCATATCAGCATTTCCATTTGGATGCCTTGAAAATTCCTTCATCTTAACCTACATTGACATGAGACAGGTTACCTAACATTAAAATGCAGCTGTCAGGTCACTAATCCAGTAAATAGTATTCCTTAAGAGACATAATATAGTGTCCGCTCCTAACGGGGGGGGGGAGAGCTGTGGTCACCATCTCTCGAGGTGGCTAGGTCATTCCTTCCACAAATATATTTTTTGGGGGCTGGAATATGTGAGGTTGATTAGAGTAGTTGAGAATACTAGAGTGAACAAAAATTTATAAACCGAAATAATAAAACAGCCCAAATTAAACTTCCTTATGAGACTTAAGCTTTTATGTAACAATAGGTAAATAAGCCAATGAATACATTTAATAATTTATGTAGTAATAAATATTTTACAAGTAAGGTAATGAAGCCCTGGCTGATGTGGCTCAGTTGGTTGAGTGTCATCCGATGTACCAAAAGATCACAGGTTCAGTTCCCAGGCCAGGAACATGCCCAAGTTGTGGGTTTGGTCCTGGATCTGGCGACAACTGATGAATGTTTCTACTGGTTGTAACAAAATCTGGGTTTTAGAAGCTTATAAATAAGCTTTATTTAATAACCACCAGTATTAAATATAGTTATTAATATATGATTGACAGCCAACCATCAAAATCATTTTCAAACTCTGAGAATAGCTATCAAGTTTATATTTAAAATATCATGGAAAGTCACAAGGCATAAGCTATATTTCTTACCTTCCTTTGCTCTTCACTGCTCACAGCATTAGTATTATAAACTATCCTTGTTCTCCAGAATTAATCTCTTTCAAGACATTCATCACCGTCTTTGCCACATTACTATTCATATTTTATTATTTAAGAAAAAGAAATTAAATATCCACAATGAAATTTTTATCATTTTAAGGATTTAAATCTTTAAAACAAGGACATTCAGATCAAGGACTGAGTTTATAGTCAATATTTTCTATCTAGGCATTGTCCAGAATTTCAGTTATGAAATTAATATTCTAGCTAATCATAGTTGATTTTTTTATGGTAAGATGCATATTTATATGTAGAAAGATTTTGAGGTGACCACGGGGGAGTATTTTTTCATCAATTCAATGAATATAATATTAAATATCTATAATTATAAAAGCATAGTATGCTAATTAAGACCGGACATCCTTCCAGACAAAACCAGGCCTCTGAGGGAAACCCAGGTCCTGGGTGCCAGAGGGAAGCTGGTGTTGGCAGTTGCGGGAAGGAAGACTTACTCTTGCATGAATTCCCTGCATTGAGCCTCCAGTACTATTATCGATAAAAAGTTTAAATCTGGTAAAAATGATACATTTAAGTATGAGGATTATTTGAAGCAAGATGCAGAGTTTCATGATAAATACTGGAAAAATTATGCTGGCTGATTAGATCTCGCTAATATTTTCAAAATAATAATTATTAAAATAAATTTACAACTAAAATGTATAACTTTAGGAGAGTTATGATCATGTGACATAATATCAGAAAAGTGTTCCTATAAGAAGGTAATGATTTACTTGCATTACTCAACTACTATGACAGGGCAGAGAGTTCCTGGAGATTTTTTTTTGTTATTGTTAACCTCATCCCAGGATACTTTTTCATTGATTTTTAGAGAGTGGAAGAAAGGGAGGAGGGGGAGAGAGAGAAAAAGAGGGAAACATAGATGTGAGAGACTCATCAATTGGTTGCTACCTGCACACACCCCACCAGGACCGAGGGTCAAGTCTGCAACCAAGGTCCGTGCTCTTGACCGGAATCGAACCTGGGACCCTTCAATCCAGGGGCCGACACTCTATCTACTGAGCCAAACTGGCGAAGGCCATACTCTTATTTTAAAATCATGCAATCTATACTTATATCATGCTTTTAATAATTTAATCAAATTTCTAAAATCTGTTACATTACACTCTATATAACTATAACCTCATGTTACCACTAAAGATGCAGAAAATGAAATTTGCTTTCTCAGGTTATCTTTTGTGAGTACCTTTCGGGAACTTGTCAAGCAAGCTTCCTCACCAGACTGTCTCTACACTACACCAAGCGACTCACCAATGCTTTATGACAACCACTGTTCAGTAGGCAGGGTCCTCGTTCCAGGTCCCACAGTAGGAGTTTGTCCTATTGAAGAAAATGAGGCATGATTAAGTACTAAATCTCTCATATTTCTTGATAACACTAGAGGAGTGACTCAGTTCTTATTCATCATTTCTCCGTCTTAAAATTCTACACACTTTCTCGGGTTCTGGTGCGCTGAATCTTAATGCTCTGGGTATTTAGTGTGAATGTCAAAGCCAGTGATCTCGCCCATAATAAATTTCAATTGACTGGTGTCACTTACTGGAAAGGTTACACGTGATTGAATTTATGAACGTTTGCTGCTGAACTCAGCTTATAAATTCCTAATGATTCTGGCAGATGATTCAGTTTCTTATGCCAGTGCAATAGTTGAGGTTAATTAAAGAGCCTCCATCACCTCTTTTCACCAAAATGCCAATGAACTGCTGAGAAGTTAAATAAATGTACTACTTGGTACCCAGTGATGCCAAGTAAACCATCCTGAGTCAGTGCCTTACTGAGTCTGTGATAATAATGATCTTCTAAAACAGATCATGAAGTACTGGGTTCTTAACCATCGCTAAATGGAGGGATTATTGGAAATGTAAATGTTTCTTCCAGAATCATTAAGCACAATCCCATCAGATCAAAGTAAGAGTAAAGTAAATTTAATAACATAGTTGCTAGAAAAAAAATCAGTTTTAAATAGACAATGGTAAAAAAATACAAGGTTCTAAATAAAATTATTTGTAGACACCAAACAATTGTTTTATTCTTTACAGCCAGGAGTCAACATTGAAATGTAAGAAATTATTCAATACATTTCCAAGGAAACCTCCTTTACCCGGAAGAAGACTGTTTTTACTCTTCTTTTTGTCTTTTTATTTTAGGAGTTCTCAAATGCCTGGCATCCAACCTAGATCCTGCAATACATTGAAGATATTGGAGTGGAATGATGTCTAATGACCTTGGAGTCACCTCCAGACTTATTTTATGTAAGAACATTTTTTTTTAAAGAGCTGCATTATTAAAGTTGTTTAGTCATTTAGTAATTGAACTTGATCCTAACTTGTATAGCTAGCAAATAGTTCATTAATATATCAGGTAGTATGCTGAAATGTTTGTGTATTAGCCATTAGTTTGTTGAGCAATAATTTGAAAGATGAATGCTCAACAAGTTTTGTTAATTTTTGACTTATTCGAAATAACAGTTCACACATATTTACTTATCAGGATAAAATAGAATAAATGATTTTTAAGTACATATTGATTGATGTACATGCAATTTTAATAACCTTATTAGCTCTTGCCACAATGATCTTCAGTCCTCTATATTTATTGAAATAGTCTTGTGTATTTAATGAGCTCACCCAATTGCAGTATTTTAGGTATTGGAAGGATGGCTCTAAAAGCATAATTTCTAGGCCTGACTTTTTCACAATAATTTGACTTTCTCCCTGTGTCTGGTGCTGTGCTCAGGGGGATATATGTGAACAAACAGGTTTAGTACCTACATTCATGAGTCTACTTATATGTGAATTCTTTTCAATAAATATGAACAGCCCTATGAATGTATTTCCTTTTCCTCATGATCTTCTTAATAATATTATATTTTCTGTAGCTTACTTTATTGTAAGAAATCAGTATTTAATACACACACACAAAATATATGTTAATCAGTTGTTAAATGTTATCAGTAAGGCTCTAGGACAGTAGTAAATTTGGAGTAGTAAAGTTTTCGGAAAGTCGTAAGTTACGAGTTGGCGCCCTGACCTGTATTGCTCAAGGGTCAACTGTATTTGAATTTTCTTGATGATGAAAGTTCCATGAGGGGTTTTATTTTTCTTAAAAACTAGAGAAGGGTTTTCACATAGTGAGGATGCACCAAATAGTTTTTGAATGAATGAAAACTATCTTTTAAGAAAAACCCAATTTTTATTCTTTCTAAAATCTTCCTTAGTGATTTGGTGAAAAGAAAAAAAATGCAATGCCTACAGTTGAAGAAAAATATGAAGAAGCAAATACTACATAGAATAGTAAGTCATGCATGTGTTTTTCTTGTCAATATAGATCCGTTACATCCTGTTTAATAGATACAGGGGTTCCTTTAAATGTGCATGTCATAAATTAACTTACTATTTCTCCTTTGAACAATATTTACATTGTGTCTCATTGTTGTTATTCATAGCACTGTGATAGATACCCTTGTCCTTGCATTATTTCCTGTCTAAGTGATTAAAAGAAGAGCCTGTTATAAATGGCTAAGTTGCCCTCTAGAAAGCTCAGATTAATTTATATTCCTGTTGAAAGTGCATTAGAGTGCCGACACTGGGCATTTTCTGTGTGTTTTAATGTTTTAATGATCAGTAGAAAATGGTATTTTTTGTTTATACTTACACATGAAATGTAACACAAGAGTATGGAGTTTGGAGTCAGGGTGCCTCGACCACTCCAGGGATATAGTTAACTCTTACTCCAAGTCTCAGCTTTTCACCCATAAAAGAGGATTGGAAATAATACACACTGAGAAGGATCTTCTGAGACTCAAGGATATAATGTGTGTTTACTGCTTGGAACAGGGCCTGGCACAGGGTGAGGTCCCTTTTTGTAGTCGTTTGCTTGTATTTTTTGTCAAGAATAACAATGCTGCCAATAACTTTATGGACAGAGACATTTGTCACTTCGACTAGATTAAATCGGCAATATGATCTGCTTTAAACAGATATACATCAAATTCAACTATGATGTTTTCAAAAGATTCGACATGTACCTTAAGATTTTATGATCGCAGTGATATTTGATTTAACTTGTTAAGTTTAAATTGAAAATAGGCAACTTGCTGCATTTGTTGCTGTTCTGTTTGTTTTGGGTCAAGTGGACGAATATGAAGCCACAGTAGATTTCAGCCTTTCCTCCAAATGTTATCTTGAGTCAAAACTTTTTAGAACTTCCTAAAAGTTAGAGCAAAATTCCATTTTCACTACCTTTTTACATTGTTGATTCCTCAGTGCTTTCAGATAATAAGCAAAGCGGGAGCCAGGAATGTTGAAATACCGTCAACCAGATATTCTCACTGAGCTGCCAATCTCAACAGAAATCTCATAAGGAACGTATTTTCACGGCATCTCAAAGAAGGTGTGGGGCGTTTACATAGAATCCCAAAGTTTGCATTATTATTTTAAACCACCTCCAAAGTCACCTGAGGTTATCTATATTGTCATTTACTTCTTCTTTTTTTTTTTTAAACAAACAAAAAAAAAACGGTAGCAAAAGGATTGAATATAAAACATTTCTATAGCTGTGTGTAGTTGATAAAATACTGATTTTGTAAATCATAACACATTGGTAGAACTAGTAAAGATATTCAGAAAACGTAACTGTGTTGGAACTTGGTGCAAAATGTCAGGTTTCTCAAAGATTTTTATTGTTGGCTACTAACATCTAGTTTTGTATTCTTCCTGTTTGAGAAATTCTAGTTCCTTTAGAGTTCCTCTGTGTTTTTGTTTGTTAATCTGATATCTCTGGCTCTTTGCACAGAATTATTTTTTTGTCCCTGTAGAAACACAGCAGAGGTTTTGAATGATCTTGTCCTTAGAAAGTGACCATGGAAATGGTTTGTTGGAGACCAAGGAGCCTTGCAGTCAACAGCCTCCTGGAATTATTGAACATGGCATTTCACAATTTTTTTTTTTAGTATAGAACATTTTTTTGTTTACAAAAGGGGTCCCCCCCCCCAACTAGCAATATCATCCTTTACTAGCAATATAGTTTGACACAGACTGTTTCTTTGCTCTCCGCTAAAACCCTGTTGAAATGCAGTGACGAGTGCGAGCGGCTGAAACACACAGTAGTGACGAGAAACAGATGGGATAGCCCATTTGTCATCCCGTCTGTCAAAGCTGCCATTGGATTTGGGGAAATGGAGGGGGTTGACATATTGTTAGAACTGAGGAAGCCAAGGCCTGGAAGAACTTGGCTTGTAAATGGAACTTTATTTATATAATCACGATATATATTAAAGGACATTTATTGATTTAAAAAAAAAATTTTTAAATCAAGTCATAAAACTTAATTACAGTTATAAAATAGAATGTGAGTGTTCTAACCCTTGTCAGCATGAAAATCATGTTAGATTTGGCAGAAATTGGGGTTTGAAAGGGAAATAGAGGAAGGAAATCCAAGTTGCTGATTATTTTTTTGTTGTTGTTGGATATCAGGGAGAATTAGAGAATATTGTCTAACACTGGTCAGGCATCAAAAGCTTAAGTACATAATTGAGATATTTAAGATGTTGATGTAAGGTAAAATAATTACATAAGTTTTTATAAATTTAGAGGAAGAGTGCTATTTAAGAGAAATGCAAATGAGCTAATTATTTTTCTCAATAGAGATTCAATATTTACTGTTTAACCTTGATTAACCAAGAAATAGAGATATAAGCCTATTAGTTAGAATTGATAAGTAATAACTATAATAATTAACTGGAAAGCTCATTTATTCTAAAAAATATAATGAATTCAGAAGTCTTATTTGCCTCATTCTGTCTATATCTCACTCTGTCTCTGTAGCTCGTACAGTCCAGGGCATTGTAAAGAGGCAAAGTGTGTAACTCAGTTTAATTTGGGGACATTATAGAGACAATATGGTTCTCCTAACAGTTAATGTAGGTGCCTGTGCCATAGATGCAGAAATTGGCCCGAGCCGGCCAACAATTGTCAGGCAGTCTGACATGACACAGCTTCAGGGAAGATAAACTACAAGTCTTTATAGAACTGGTCGTAAAGCCATTTTGTAAAAACTGTTCCCTTTTTCACCTGCTGACTGCGGCAATATTTGATTATTGTGGTCCAGGGGAGAGATCAATCATACCTTTTCACTAGAATAAAAATAAAAACAAATTCAAGAGAGACGAGGGAAGGCTTTTTTTTGTTCCATTTAATATCCTTTCGAACTGCTTAGATCCTGGGTATTAAATTGAACTTGAGCCTTTTCAGATTTCGGTCCCTTTTATTGGTGGAGGAAAGCCATTTCCAGGGTCAATAAAGAAAACAAAACGGGAGGTATACCAGCTTTGTGTACATGAGTTTTTGAGGATATTGAAAAAAATAGGCTTCTTATGAGATCATAGACAGTTTTTCCCCACTGTTTGATACTGAGTTCTGTCATAAGTGAGAGCTGTGGGGAAAAAGTGTAGGACAGAATTCAGGGAGTAGAGAAGGGAGACTACAAAACACCTAAGTAGTCAAATCAGCCTTAAGGCTGGGGTGGATTAATGAGAACAAAAGTCAGTGTTTCTATATGCAGCTCCTAAAAACGGGAAGACATACAGGAGCAGATGGAGGCACAGGAAAAACATTTCCTGGGCCTGACCGGCGTGGCTCAGTGGCTGCGCATCAGTCTACGGACCAGGAGGTCCTGGTCTGGGCACATGCCCAGGTTGCAGGCTCAAACCCCAGTGTGTGTGTGCAGGAGGCAGCCAGTCAATGATTCTCTCTCATCATTGATGTTCCTATTTCTCTGTCTTCTTCTCTCTTTGAAGTCAATGCAAATATATCTTTAGAAGAAAACAAAAAATGAAAAATAAGAACAAAAAACACTTCCCAGAATGTGGATGAGTTCTGATTCCAGAGTGTGTGGAGGTGAGTGGCCCCAGGTACCAGGAAAGGACAGGGAGGCAGGAGACTGACCGTGGGAAAGAGTGTCTTCGTCCCCTGAGTTCCCCCAGTTACCAAACGAGCAGATGTGGGCAGGCCCTCCACTTCAGTTTCTGTGGACCCTCAGTGTAAAGACTGTAATAAACCACTTCCTAAATCTGTGTGCACATATGCAAAGTCTGTTCATATGAAAGTTCATCCTACTCATAAAAGTTTCATGTCAGTTTGAAACTTTGTTGTTGGTGGTGTTTTTTAAACCTTGCTCTGTTCCTCTCTATACTGAATATGTTATTGCCTGGGTCATTTAATTTTTCTAAAGGGCCATTCTGACAAGTTAAGTAAATTTGACAAAAATATCTTCTCAAAAATTCAACTTGCAGGATGAAATGAAAGTGATTCTGGTCACATAATTCTGAAAAAGCAAGCCGTAGGCATTATCTTCCTTTGGAGAGACATCAATTTGTTTTTCCACTTATGCATTCATTTGCTGATTCTTGTATGTGCCCTGACCTGGGATCAAACCCAGGCAACCTTGGTGTATCAGGATGGCGCTCTAATCAACTGATATATCTGGCCAGGACTCTGGTAATATGTTTTAGAAAGAAAGAAAGAAAAAAGATAAGAATCAGAAGTGATGGTCTTCCTGCCAGTCATCAAACAGGCAAGGTGTAGAATAAGGATGCAGAGATGGCCCCTGGGCAGAGGTTGTTAAGATCACCAGAAACAGAAAGATGGTTAGGAGCCATTTGTTTTCTTGAGTCAACTATCAAATTTCTTTGCAAAATTATTCCCGCCAGGAGAACATTCTTTGTCAGTAACAGTGAAAACTAACACAGATTCTAAAACAACCTTTCCCTCCTTTTCATTTTTTGGAAACTGACTTGCAAAATGTGGAACTTTTCTCCCAAGGTGGAGTTCTGCTGTGGACAGACTGGCTTGGGTACCAGAAACAGAGGAGTCAGGCTGGCTTTGAATTCTCACGTTGCCCACCCACATGGTGGTTTTCTCAGAGTTTGTTTAGCCCAGCAAGAGATGTTTCCATACCACTGAGGGCCACGATGCTACCCACCAATGCCGCCTGTCTGCCACTACCCTTGTAATTACTTTGCTCCTGCATCTGGCTGATCCTTTCTGTGTCTGAAGAACCTATGATGTAGGAATCATTTTATGTCTGAACCTACATTTCAGTTCTTTTCGTACGAGCCAAAGGAGCCAGGGCAAAGACATAGTATTGAGAAAAAGAGAAAAAGGAGTAGAAGGTTCACTTTAAAAGGGAGACTTGATGATGTTCCCTGATGGATATGGTCAGTGTCATGCCTTACCAACACCCTGTGAGGTTCTCCAGGACTGTGAAGATCATTCCATTCTCATGCCTGGAAAAAACAAAAACAAAGAGAATATATGCCTCCCAAAACATTGCCCAATATCTGCTCTTTCCAGTTTATACAAGTGACCATTGCCACTTCAGTAACAGCCCCAGCCTTACTTTGCCATTCTTGGCTCTTAGAGAAAAGATACTCAGATGCCAAATGACATCCAGTTTTTCACAGCACCCAATCCAGAACACACCCCTACTGCTTTCTTTGACATCTTTTCATATCCTATATAATAAAGAGGGAATATGCAAATTGACCACCACTTCTGTCAATTTGCACCCACAGCTGAGGCTAAGTGCCCATAGGAGCCTTAAGGAGCAATCAGCAGGGACCTGAGGCTGCGCGCCCACCCACCTCCTGCATGGGGCTTGACAGGGGACCTCACGCTGCTCCCCGTGCCCTGGCACCAGGCCAGAGGAACTCAGGCTACACCCTCTTCCCTGGTGTCAGGCCGGGGGATCTCAGGCCATGCCCCCCTGCCCTGGCCCCAGGCCAGGGGACCTGAGGCTGTGCCCCCCACCCAGTGCGACTTGACGGGGGCCCTCAAGGTATTCCCTCCGCCCTGGTACTGGGCCAGGGGACCTCAGGCCATGCCCCCAACCCCAGCACCAGGCCAGGAGACCTTAGGCTTACCCCCGGCGCCAGGCTGGTGGATCACAGGCCACTCCTTCCGCCCAGCAGGGCTTGATGGGGGACCTCAGGCCGTGCCTCCCTGCCTTGGCACCCAGGGAACCTGAGGATGCACCCCCCACCTGGCAGGACTTGACAGGGTGGGACCAGCCGGGTCTGGATCTAGCCCAATGAAGGGGGGCTGTCCAGGTTTGGGTCTCAAGCAATTTTGAGGTGCGCGTGGGTGATTGAGGACTTGACTCTGGGTTCCATGGTGCACCCCAGACTCTGACAGGAGGAAGATTTTCATATATGTTTTACTAATTTTCTTTAATCTCTGACACTTCTATTATAAAGAAAGGGCAAATAGCAATATTAAAATATTTCCTCTAATTAATCCCCTTTTAATGTGCACGAATTTCGTGCACTGGGCCACTAGTTAAATCATAATAACAAGTCTCTTCTAACTCCTTTTATGAGAGTGCCTTGAGATTTTCATTTGTGCAGC
>PVJC01024198.1:0-25733 GCA_004026665.1 Murina feae
AGAGGAGAGAGGAGAGAGGAGAGAGAGAGAGCTGTTTCCGGGCCTGTTTGCCTCCAGTGCGGGGCTGGACAGGGGACAGAGAGCTGACAGTTTGGGAGCAAGCACTCCGCGCGCCCGCGACGGGGAACGGGGGTGGGGAGGACGCCGGGGAAGAGCCTGGGCCGGGGCGCCCATCCTCGGAAACTCTCCGCTCGAAGCCCGGGCTCCCCATTCCGAGCGCAGCCGACAGGAAGCCCCCTCCGCAGGCGCCTGGAGGCGGCGGGGTCGGGGCGCCCGGGGAGCCCGGCGCGCGCGGAAGCGCCGTCGGAGGGTGGGGGGAGGCGGAGGAGGGAAGCCTGACCTGATCGGAGCAAAGCGATCGAAGAGGAGACTAATCCGTCCGCCGGGTCCTCGCTGGCTCCGCGTGCCCGCCGCAAAAGAGAGAGCGCGGACGGGGCTCCCTGCATCCCCTTCCCGCACTTTGGGGGTCAGAGTTTCGCGCCTGCGAGGTCGGAGAGAAGCTAAGAGCGGGTTGCGAGGAGGACAGACAGACACAGGTAGAAGCCGAGACCCGAGAGGCGGCGCGGAAGGCGCAGGGGAGGCCCGCGAAGACGGAGCCCGGCTGCAGCGCCCGAAACCCAGCGAGGACAGCCAGCGAGCAGCCTGGGTGCACCCTCGGCTCCTGCCACAGCCGACGCGGCTGCCGCGCCCCCACCCCCGGCGGCCCCCCAGCCGTGCCTCTGTGAGACTAAGGTCTCACGTGGGGAGGGGGCAGGTGAAGAAAGGTTGCCAGATCCCTCCACCCAATTTCTGAGTTCCCTGCTTGACCGACGACTCACATAAACACTGTGCCTCCAAGTTCTCATCGGTGAAGTGGGTTTGAAATGGTCCCTACTCATTACACTCACAGGGATGATCTCTTCGTAAGTGACAGAAATATCTAATCACTAAGTTGTAACCAACTATAATTGAGAAATAAAAAATGGTTCCTACCCATAGTGCTGTTTAATGATGAATAAATGAATGCACATACAGTGCTCGGAACAGCACCTGCCACATAGAAACCTTCAATATATGTCTTACATCATTATTACTCGTTTATGCAACAGGCATTTGTGGAGGCGCACTCTGCGAGGCCCTAGGCTGGGTGCTCGCCCTGAGGACACTTTCTGCTCCACAAATGCACAGGGTGCCACGGGGAGAAAGAAGGACTTAGAAAGAGGCGAAGCGTTGGGTGTGGTAGTGACTGGGGAAAAGCACATTCAGGTAGAAGGAGCCGCCTTCTCTGGGCCTGGGCCTCTCCTTCGGTAAAAAAGATGGACTTTTAGACGGTCTGCCTCCTGCGGACGGACGCGTTCCGGCGCCGGGCCCCGAGGTGGGAGCGGGGAAGGGAAGAACGAGGGCCGGAGCCCCGCCCCTCGGGGAAGGAGGCTGCGCCGGGTGAGGTGCTCGCCGCCCCGCTCGCCGGGATCCTGCAGGGGAGAAAGCGCCCGAGCGCCCGGCTTCTCCGCGGTGCCGCGCCTTCGCACCATGGACTCCGGGGGAGCGACTTCACCGGCGCTTGCATAGGTGGGACACAGTGTGCAGAGAGATCTCTTTTATGCTTTGCGGCTTGCTCCTGACAGCCACGTCCACTGCTGCCATCCTTCTAGATGAACGGACTGTGGCTCACAGAGGAAGAGCATGTTGACCGCTCGAAGCCCTGAATCCGCCCCTACAACGCTATCGTCTTTCTTTTTCTGGGCATAAATAATGTTTTAAAGAGACATGTATCCATTCATGCCTACTATGTGCCAGGCCCTGGGCTTATGTGATTCCATCTAATTATCAGATCAATCCTGAAAGTTAGTCTCTGTTCCAATGTTACAGATGAGGGTCCTGAGGCTCAGCGCAGTCAAGTCACTTACAAGTAGGAGAGGAAGTAGGTGCTCCACGCCAGGTGGGTCCACTCCAGACCTGGAGTTGTTCCCATCTCCGCAGGAAAGGAAATGAGCTCAAGCAGCGCGGGGCCATGAGGAAACCAGGCACACTGAGCAGGGAGAGGTCCCCCGCCCCCACCCCCATTCTTTCTCCGGGTACCAAAGGCCCTGTCACACAGCACCACAGAGTGAGGCAAGGTCTCTTCTGATGTAAACAGGAAGGAAACTGGCTACCTTTGAATGGAAGCTTGAGATGCAGACCGCCAGGTAGACCCTGACCCCACCCCCAGGGATACTTGTCTGTTCTTGATGGTCTCTGTTCTCCCCTACACTCCCCAGAACCTAGAGAGTCTGAAGCTGGAAGGGATCCTTTCATTTCTGTCATTCACTCAACAGATATCTATTGATCTATTGTCTGCCTCTCTGGCCCAGACCTTTAGCTGGAGGCTGGGCTTGAAACAACAAAACTGATACTACCTTAGGCACTCAGAGAGGACGCTGCTGAGCAGAGGTCACGTGGCTCAGACTCCCGAAGCCTTCCCCCTGGTCCACAGATGACTTTTCAAAGTCCCACCTTGACAGGCACAATGCAACTTCCACATAAACACCCCTGACTATGGGCCTCGCCTTCTCTTGGTGCAGTTTAAAGAGACGCCACCTCTAGGCCTTGGCCAGTGAAGGTTGCAAGTTTGCAGAATTTGGGAAAAGAACATCTGCTCTAGGTTGCTTTTCAACGACGATATAATTTTGGTGAGGTTTCACAGCCATCAGCAGAGGCTTAGAGAGGTGGCGAGACTTGCCCAAGGTCACACGGTAGGAAATGGCCCACCAGGATGCACGCCAGACCTATGTAAACCCCAAACCGGCTAGTACCCCCCACCTCCTCCACCACCCGCGAGAGGTTTGTGCCTCCAACAGACCAGTGGCAAAGGCGACTGCACAATTCCGGAGAAACCACAGCTCCCGTTGCTTCCTGTGCGCGTCCAAGTAGAGAGGCAGCGGCGCCGGGCGGGCGCACTGCGGGGTGGGAGAGGGTGGAGTGCGTCCTGGCCCGGCCGCAGCCCCCCCGCCACACACACACACACACACACACACACACCCCTCCCCCGGTAGAAATTGGTCAAAATATTGGTGCGCGCCGGCAGTCGCAGGCGCCCGGACTGGACCAGGAAACGAGGCGCGGGTCCTGCTCGGAACCCGGCCGGGTCGGTTCTGACGCAGATCTTGCGCTCAGGCTATTCACCCCTCCCCCTTTCTAAAAAAGTCTCCTAAAGTTTAGAGGTTATTAATTTAAAAGAAAAACTCAATAAATAACAGCAGGGAACTTTTAGAATAGGAGATGGAGGCGGATATCCGGTTCTTTCTCGGGCCAGAAAAGCCTACGGCTCTTACCTGCAGGAAACCTCGCAGCCCGCAAAGGCGCGTCTTGTCTGGAGCGCTTCGCTTCGGCGGGACGCTCCCGGCCGCCTCCTCTGCGGCCCGCCTGGGCTCCGGCCCTGTGTTTTATACCACTATAGGCAATTAATATTGCATCAGCCGTATTTTAAATTTTCAAAACCCACAATATAATGTAATGGCATAAGGGCATTTATTATTAAAGGACACCCGATGGAGAGGGAGGTGGAGGAATCGCTGGGGCTGTTACACTAGGCGGGGGCCGAGGGGCTGAGGCCTGGGGGCTGAGGGCGATCCTCAGGTTTGCTTTCGCAGTGGTGTGGGGGGAGAGGACACTGCGCCGAGGGGCGACCTGCTCGGCTCCGATTTTCGGGCTGGAGGTCTGATGACCCAGAGCTCTTTGAAGATACAGTGGAGAAACGAGCAGACGACTCCTGGACTGGGAGCATGAATTTTTAAATCATGAAGTTGCTTCTGCGGCTCACAAATAAAAAGGTTTCCTCCCCTTTTAGAGGAAGTGGACGAGAGCGAAGGGAACGAGCATCTGTTGACCGCCTACTATGTACAGGGCACTACCTTAGGAACTTAGCCTCAGACATTTCTCATTTAGCGTCCCACAGGGAAGCCCAGATGGACCTTAGAATGAGTAACCTTTTGGGGGACAATTCCAAATGAATTTCTGAAGAGACCACCAAGGGGCCCCAACGGACTCTGTCCTAGCAAAGAACATTTTCCTCCCCCTGTGCATCCATCGCCTCCTTCCCCGATGGCTGTTTGAAGTATTAAAATAATAATGCTTCCTATTAAGCACCAACCACTACCAGGCGCCTTAAATAAACAATCTTAGTCCCGACAATACTTGCACCTTCTTCTAGCATACAAACAACAGGGGCTCAGAGAAATAAAGAGACTGGCTTTCCAATCGTTCAGCCAATGATTGGAGCCACTGGGGGCTCATGGAGCCGTCAGGCTTCAAAATTTGTCATCGGAGTCAAGTTGAGCAAACAGAGGCTGATGGATGGGCTCATGGGGGCGACCGGTAGAGGCAAGTGACTTGAAACACTGAGGTCTGAGCACCAACAGCGGTGGCGGGATCTCCCAGGAGGAGACTGCCAGGGAAGAGGAGGAAGGAGAGGAGATGGCATGAGACTGGCCTTCCAGGAAGTGACAGCCAGCCCTTCTGGGCTCTCACTTTTAAATCCTTTCCAAAACTCCTTAGCCTGTGAGAAAGAAAAGCACTGCAATTCGGGTTGAAAAATAAAGCATTTATTTTAGAAGTTAATTGAAGGGGTAAAGAGAGGAGAAAACTTAATATTTTATTTGTATCTGCTCAGAGAACGAAACCAAAGACCACACAGCAACACGCAAATTACATGAAGCAACGAAAGATAAAATGTGATGGGGCTAGAGAGAGTGAAGTGAGAAGGATCCAGCCTGGCAGTCTGGCTTCTCTTTCCACCCAAAATTATAAGTGAATCTCCATTGAGAGGCACTCACATAAGGGGGATGAAAAGAAGCGACGTTAAATAAATAACAGGAAACAAAGATGCTAACAATAACAACAATGAAAGGGTGACGAGGTTAGACGTGTCGGAAGGACTTGCATATGACTCGGAAAAGTTACAATTTCTTTCCAGCAGCCGTCTCTACAGGGAGTCTGGCTGGATTAGCGCGCTGGAGTCCAAAGTTATCCGTCAGTCCGGAACACTACCAATCCCTGGCTCTCCAGCAGGCGGAAATTACCAGCAGATAGTAGAGGATGGACCAGAGCAGGTGTCCACTGCTGCTTGCAAATAGCTAAGCGACCCCTATTTTTTTAAGGCCCTTTTCTGGAGTAGGACCTACATGGAGAACCACCCGGAGCCCGGCAACTCCCCGCACAAATTCCCTGAACTAATCCATGCTACCTTAGAGAATTTACAGCAAACCAAAGAATGAGATCGATGAAATTTAGATGGGGGAGTATAAGGCTATCCTTTGGAAACATACATGATTTTATGTAATCTAAATAAATCTCCAGTACATCTTCGTGCCTTAGTTTAACTTTGTATTATTACTTATCACTTCCTTCCCATCCCTAGTCGATCTTAACAATGTGGCCCCTTCACCGCAGAGTCGCGTGGTCGATCCAATTCACTAACCCCTGCGTTTGGGCTCCTGCCCTGATGTCCCGCAGTCCAGGGCGCAAGGGAGATTTTTCAGTACCACGGACAGCACAAAAGTCCCTCCAGGCTTGCCCCTGGTGAATTTTTCCTTAGTGCCAAAACTTTTCTGGTGGGAATAGAATGGGAAAAAAGAGAAAGAGAAGGCCGGGAGACAACCGGGTGGGATAAAGGGGAAAGTCTGTGGCTTCGCTGAAGAGAGCCTGACCTGCCAGAAAACGACTTGGAGTCTCCCATTCCCATCCCCCACTCCCAGGACGTACACAGCTTTCCCGGCCCCCCACAGGCTGAGCCCCGCCGCGGTCAGTGGACAGCCGAGTACTTCATTCGTTTCTGTTTCTGTCTCTGGTTGCAGAACCAGACCCTCACCACGTTCTTTTTAAGGTCCAGTTTCTCGGCGATGGCCGCGATCTTCTCAGAGGAGGGCCGAGGCTGAATGGCGAAGTAGGCCTCGAGCGAGCGCTTCTCCGGCGCCGCGATGGACGTGCGTTTGCGCTTCCGCTCGCTGCCGTTGAAGAGCTCGGGCTTGCTGTTTTTCTCTCGGTAGGCGGCCTCGGCTTCCTCTAGCCACGCCTGGAGCACCGGCTTGAGCGCGATCATGTTGTTGTGTGAGAGAGTGAGAGACTCGAACCTGCAGATGGTGCTCTGGCTGAGCGAGCCGACGCCCGGGATCTTGAGGTTGGCCAGCGCCGCGCCCACGTCCGCCTGGGTCACCCCCAGCTTGATGCGCCGCTGCTTGAAGCGCTCGGCGAAGGCCTCCAGTTCTCGCGGGTCCGACTCCACGTCGCTGAGGCATGCGGGCATGGCGGTGTGCGGCGCCACGGCGTGTGGGTGACTCATGCCCATGGCCTGATGCAGGTGGCCCATGGCGCCCAGGTGGTGCGGGTGGATCTGCGCCGGCATCACCGAGTGCTCGGGGGCGCCCAAGCCGCTGACGCTCAGCGTGGGCGAGATGTGCTCGAGCAAGTCGCCCTCTAGGCCCTGGTGCACCGCGTGGTGCGGGTGCGAGGTGAGCGCGGCCGGGTGGGAGATGGGCACGGTGGACGAAGTGGACGTGCAAGGCACGCTGCTCATGGTATGGTAGGTGGCGTCGGGCTTGAACGGATGGTTCTTGCCGTGGGAGACGATATCCACCGCCGCCAGAGCTTCGGCGCGTGCCAGCAGGCTCTCATCAAAGCTTCCAAATATATTACCCTGCAGCTGCAAGCGAGAAGGCGCACAGCACGGTCAGTGGGGAATACTGTCAACTCAGGATTAAAACACATTTTCAAGCAACCGAGATGCCTCTCCTCAAAGCCCAGGTCATAAAAATTAATACGGAGACAGAGGCTCTGCTGGAACAGACGTGTGGATCAGAGACATGAATGAGAGAGAGCGCGCCGGGAGAAAGCGCGGGGGAGACAAGCGAGGGGTTCAGACAGCGGCGATTGTTCTGGGCGACATGAAAAAAACATGAAGCAAGTGCCTGTCAAAAAATGTGCCTCGGAGCGGTAATTATGCTCCACTACGTACCTGCGGGGCTGGGAGACAGACTCGGCGCATGGCCTCGGAGCTGGAGTGCAGGCTGGAGAATTTGGGTTCTTGAAGCACCGGGTGCATGCCGAAAGGCTGCTTGGTGTTCATGGCCATCATCTTCGCGCGCCTGGCAGGGAGGCAGCGAGGGACATGGATCGGGCTCCTCTCGCTCGCTCGCTCGCCGCGCTCCAAGTGAGCGCCGCTCAGCACCCGCGCTCCCCTCGCCCTCTCGCTCGCTGCCTCCCCTCTCCCCCACCTGCGTCTTCACTCATCTTACAAGCAGCCTGCCAGGAAGGGCCCGGGAGCGCGCAGGCGTGCTCACGCGCCGGGACTCGCTGGGGCCGCCCCGGAGGCAAGGCCGGGCTGCAGCTCTCCGCGCGCCTCTGCGCCCGCCTCGGCATTTATACCCCGGCCCGGCCGGGCCTCTCCCGGCCCGCCCCGCCCCGCCCGGATCCAGCCCGGCCGGTCTTCCGGATTCCTTCTTCTTCTTAGTGGACTTTTTTCCCCCGTCCAAAGTCCCAAACCTCTCCCTCCTGTCCCAACTCGCACTGCCCAGACCGAAGGGTAAGGGTAGCCCCGGGCTGAGCGTAGCCCAGAAGCTGACTCTCTCTCTCTCTCTCTCTCTCTCTCTCTCTCTCTCTCTCTCTCTCTCTCTCTCTCTCACACACACACACACACACTCCTTGTCGGACCCGCTGTCGCCAAACTGCCCATTTCCAGGGCGCTGCTGGCCCCACGCCCGAGCCGTCCACTAGAGTCCGGCCCCGCGACGCAGCGAAGAAGCAGGCGCCTCGGAGCGCCCAGACGGGCTCCGGGAAGGGTGAGGGGCTGGCGTCAGGAGCCCCAGGTGACCCGCACCCCCAGCTGCCCGGTGGCGTTGTTGAAGTGGAGGGTAACTGCTTGCCCAGTCCAGGAGGCCTGTGGCTTCCTCCCCGTCATTGCCTTTCTTGCCTTTCTTGCCTTTGCTTAAGACAGCTTGGCTCCTTCCCCTTCTCCTCAACCCGCCAGCCTAAGGAAGCTTAACTACGTATTTTTTCAGAAGTGAGTTCAGGACTGTCCAGCGACCTCGGGAGTCAGTGCACTTCTGCCTGGCCGCCAGCGTTGGCAGGCCCCAACCCCCAGAACAATAGTGAATAGTGACCGCGGTGGAACTCCTACTATGTGCTAGGCAGCTCAGAGAGTTAGCTCCTGGCGTCCTCACACCCTATGGCGAAGGTGCTGATGTTGCGTCTTACAGCGGAGGAAAACCCGGGTCAGAGGGGTTAAGTAAGAGGCCCAAGACAACATGGATGGCTGGGAACAGAGCCATTCATTCACTCGCTCCTCACCGTATCCATTCACAAATAGTGACTGGTGGCCCACTGTGTGCCACGCGTCCGCGTCGTACTTCCCAGGCTTTCAGCCACTTAGCTACTCGGTCTTCCTTTCTGAAGTTTAAGAACGGAAGTGCTCCGGGTTAATCCTGCCCGCTCCGCCTCCCCTCTGCTCGCCTCCCCTCTCCTTCCCTCCTCTCCTTTCCCTGCACTAGTAAACATCGTGAATAATGGATGGGGAATCCTGGGACTGTGGCCGCGCCTCCCTCCAGAGAGAGCAAAACCAGGTTCAGAGAGAAGCCCTGAGCGCCCAGCTGAGCCCACGTTGCGGAGGCCGCCGCCTTCACTAGGAGAGAGTGGCCTCGGGGTTTCAAAGATCTGCCGCAGATTTTGGGCGGGGTTTCCCAGGTGTTGACGCGGCGGGGGCGGGACCACCCTTTTAGTGGCCTAAAGGGAAGGCCTGCCTAGATGCGGGTTTCCAGGCCTGGGGTCTCCCCATCCACTGCGTCTGAGCCCTTGGCAGTCCGCAACTTCGTCAGAGAGCGCCGCCCAGGTGCGGGAGGTCAAGCCAGGCCCTTTTGCTAAACCCCTCCGAGCCTCAGCGGGGAATTTCACTAGTGTTTGCCTTTTCCGGTTCTGGTGAAGACGTTTTGAGCCAAAGCAGAAAGGAAAGCATTGAGCACGGATCCTTCGTGCTCAGTAAACCTCTTCACAACCTGGTGTTTTGGGGCACAGGTCCTGCCCTCAGATTCAAAACGCATCTCTGCCTCTTGCTGGCTGGGAGGCCTCGAGCCACCTCAACGTTTCCTCGTCTGTTAAATGGAGGTAATAGTTGCTCCTCCACTGATGGTTGTGAGGCACACACTGAGATAAGCATTTGGCACAGTGCCTGGCACATTGGAATCATGGAATAAGTGTTCCTCTCTTCTTTCTCCTTCAATTTAAAGAGAAGGCATTTGGGAGTGGGAATGTCCTGGGTCATCTCCCTGGAGATGACTGGTCTGCAGGTTCAAACTGGATCGGATCGTTGATCCCCTCCAACAACTGCTTGGTGTCAGACCCCATGCAGAGGGCTGGGACCCCCCTTTGGATCCGACTCCTTCCTGGCCCTCGCAGAGTCACCAGTCTAGAGTCCACTACGGAGAAATGACTGGATACGTGCACAGCAGTACAGGGATGCAGATTCATGCACAGGGCACAGAGCAAGGTTGGCAGGATGGTTGGAATACAGAATATGCACCAGCACCGTGGGCCTCAGGAGGGCTGGGGTTTGGACAGCATTCTAAAACCCGGTCTATCTCACAAGGAGAGGGCCGGACTAGATGACTGCTAAGTGCCTCTGCTCTGGCAAAAGACTGTCGTTCTGGTTAATTTAAGTGAAACATATTTTGAGCAAATCAGAGATTTCTTCAGAGACATTCAACTCCCCAGAAGCTGAATGCAGTGTTCTTCTATCCTTCACAGGCATTTAGAACCATTCATTCTTGTTTCGGCCCAAAGCCAAAATGAAAACGGGAAGGGAAGCTGGGATACTGCATCCTCCAGGGAGAAGAATGTAACTAGCCCAGAGCTGGCGCTTGAAGACCACGCTCGCTCCTTACTATCTTAGTTGTCTGTGAAGCTGAACCTCCAGAAACGGAAGGAGAGGCCCATCCACATCCATCCATCTCTGCTTTGTCTCCTAAGGGGCCTGGGAGATACTAACCAGGGTTGAGGTCAGGCAGGGGTCAGAGGCGGAACAAAACCTCCAGGCCCGCTTAGGCCTCCAGTGCTGACCTTCAGCTCATCAGCTTCCACTCCAGCATCCCAAGGCCTCCCGTCTCCTTGGGATCACAGATCAAAACCCAAGCTTGCATCCGGCAACCTGTCTTCCCTGGGTGTTCCCCATCCTTCCTTTTAAGGTCCTAGCAGCTCTGGGCAGCCAGCAGTGAGATGACGCCCATCCTTCAGGACGGTCTTTCTGAGAAGGCCCTGGAGATATCGACTGGAGAAGAAAGGAGGAAGAGACCATACAGAAAGCAACTGGAAGAGGAGCCTTAGAATACAGTTGATAATGTTCTCTACACTTTAAAGTATTTGCAAACTTAAACTCTGTCAGGGGCAAGTCCAGTAAGATAAATCAGCGGAGCTCGTAAAAGGGAAGGTGAGGACTGTGATAAACTGGAGAGCACATATCCCACTCTTACCTTAAATGAATGAATGAACTTAGTCAGTTGTAATTAAATTACAATTAAAATATACCCCCAACCCTCCACACACACATGCATACACACACACACACCATATAGGCCAAAGAAAGTCTGTCTGAGGGTCCAAGTAAGAACCATACAGGCATTTATGCAAGTGACATTAAGGGGCATTTTCTTCATTCTACAATCATTTCAGAATACCTGCTGACTGCTGGGTCTTGTGATCCATTCTGCAGATATAGTGCACACTGATTCAGGGGCTCAGAGTCTAGTGGGGACATAAAATTGCCACATGTAAGTTGAAATCAGGACACAAAGCACTATGTCCTCATGAAGGACTAGCTCTGAGCGAGTCTGGGGCAGGGGGCAGAGGCATTTTCCTGTGGGCCAGGTTTTCAACTTTAGTGTGAGGAGGAAATTATCTGCAGCCTCTTAAAATACAGCATCAGAGATTTTGACCACGGGGACTAAGTTGACTTTTAATAAGACAACCATGATTCACATACAGGTAATCTGGACTCAAAGAGACAGTTTTCTTTCTTTGAGTTTCTTGCATTGTTCTCTATCGTCCCTTAGAAAGAATGTGCTGTGTTATGATCTGTGCTCCTTGAAGGACCCTGGGTCTTGAGGATGAATCTTACCAGTCCTGTGCCATGTCTACAAGCTAGGCATCATGTAGGAGCTTAGACAATAATTTGTGTTGAACGAACGCAGGCATGAATAATATCCTCCCCAGGATTCTGACCTATGATGGTAGTGACAAGAAAAAGAGCCATTTGTGGAATGGTTTTTGAGTGTCATGCTGCGGGCTATATGAATTAGAAGTATTGTACACTGAATCCCTACATCCAGCCAATGAGGTTGATAATATTACCCTCATTTTACAGATGAGAAAACTGAGGCACAGAGAGATTGAATTGCCCAAGGCCACACAGGTAAGCATTGGTAGAGTGAGGACTGGAACCCAAGTTGCTTTTAACTAATATCGTAAGCTATCACCAGTTTCAAGCCCCCCCCCCTAAGCTCAGAGGCTAAGGAATTGGGGGGGCCTGCTTTTACTTCTCTCCCACAAGGAAAGAAAGTCTGGCTTTCAGGGGCTCAGAGGCTGGCCCTGCTCCAGGCATGCTTCCGGAGGTGCCTTCATGGAGAAGCCAGCAACTACCCCCTCCCACCTCCATCCCTGGCCAAGCTCCACCTTGGAGAGTTGGGGAGGGAAAGTGGGGTGGAATGGGAGATGGTCCTGATAGGACAGCCGAACTCAAGATGCCATGGCGGGGAGGCAGCTGGCGGGGCTGCCTGGCCAGGTGTTCGCAGCCGTCAGCCATGCCTTCCTCTCCCTTTCTCTCATCTCCTTTCACAAACTTCTCACATGTACTGGCCGCCTGCGCAGCTGCTGCGGGACTCGCCTGTCGGCCGCTCACCGTGCATTGTCTGTGAGGACTCAGAGGATCCGAGATGCCCAGAGGGACCCAGGAGCCCAAGGCCAAGCATCCATGGGGGATCGGCACGTGCCAGGAGCCCTCCCCCTCCCTTGGGGTCCCCACGGAGGACTGAACACAGGCTCTCGGGCAGTAGGGCTCCAGGCAGGCCCTGACTACTCACAGCCTCAGTTTCCTTATCTGAAAAATAAGAGAATGGAGTCAAGGGAACTCAAAGAGCCCTTCTCCATCATGCCTATTCATTGAATACATTTATTGAGCGCCTACTATGTGGCAGCCACCATGGTAGGAAATAGGAATTCAGCTGCAATTAAGACAGATAGGCCCTACTCCCACTTACCCTTACCCACCTCCACTCCCCATGATGCACCCCCTCAACTGATGCTTGAGCAGAAGAGGAACAATAAAAAAGGAGATACCCCCCAGTAGTGATAGCTGCTACAGAGAAAGTAAACCAGGGTGATGGAACAGAGAATTTGTGGGTAGAAAAGGAAGGAGTGATCGACCTCTGAGCAGAGGCCTGCACACTACATGGAAGAGAAGGAGAGCCATAGGTGGGAGCAAGCGTGGGGTGGACAGGGAAGGGCAGGAAGGCTGAGGTGGTGGGAGTGTGGTAAGGAAACTGAGGATGTGGGAAATTATGTAGTCAAAGGGCAGGCCTCAGGTTTTGCAGGGGTGGGGTGTTGCTCCATGGAGAGTGGGGAGCCATCGGAGTGTTTAACCAAGACGGTGAGTGATCACATAGAAGCCTACTTCTGGTGGCTGTGCAGGACTTAGGTTGCAGTGGTCCAGAGAGGAAGAGGAAGACCCCAAGTGCTCTGAGTTGAATCTACTGCTTCATGGAGAATCAGGGTCCATAGTTTGGATGTGGGGTGCATTGCCCAGGAGACATCCCAATAACCTCCTGCAGTCAGTGCTTGGCTTTTTCTTAGCCCTCCCTGCACCCTCAGTGTCAGTCCCATTGTGTCTTCATCTTTGAGCTCCAGCCTTTGCATATCCATGTCATTAGCAGCATGGCCGGCTCTGTGCTTATCCTCAAGAATCTGGACTCAGAAACTGCATGGTCCTTTTCCTGGCACGTGAGAACTGGTTTTGCCTTCTTCTGCTCCAGTCATAGGCATCTTAGAGTTCAAAGTCATGAAGTCAACGCCCATGAGACCTAGTTGGTTGCCATCTCTTCCATGGCCAAAGGATTAGGCCATTCTCTCACCAGCTTGGTTGGGAAGAGGCAGCAAGTGGTGGTGGACAGAGCACAGGGAGTTTGGGTTCCAACATAGACATGTAGCTAACCTGCTTATGTGCCCCTGGACAAGTCACTCAGAGGCTCTGGGCCTGTTTCCTCATCACTGTAAGGGAGACAGACTCCAAGGGCCCTTTCCGTGTGAATATGTCAAGGTTCTAAATGTGGATCTTGGGAAAAGGGTAGGGCCAAATTCATCACCATAAACGGAATCCAAGTTCTAATGGTGCTGCAGGGGGTGCTGCAGGCAGAGCAGGGGGGTCTGCTGCTTCACGTATGTACCAGCTGCTTGCTGAGTACTTCCTCTGTGCCAGGCACATGCTAGGTCTGAAGATGCGAGAAGAAACAAGGACTTCATAGATCCTGCTTCAAGAAGCTGAGAGTCTGGCCCTGACTGGTTTGGCTCAGTGGATAGTGCAGACTGAAGGGTCCCAGGTTTGATTCCAGTCAAGGGCATGTACCTTGGTTGCGGGCACATCCCCAGTGGGGTGTGTGCAAGAGGCAGTTAATCGATGTCTCTCTCTCATCGATATTTCTGACTCTCTATCCCTCTTCCCTCCTCTCTGTAAAAATTCAATAAAACGTATTTTTTAAAAAAAGAAGCTGAGAGTCTGTATTGTCTTATTCAGTCTTCACTTCCATAGAAGGGAACATTATTCCTCCACCTTTTCTGTACAGACAGGTAAGGAAACTGAGGCTCAGAGAGGTGGTGTAACTTGTCTACCAGGGAACAGCTCATTGTTTCTTGAGCTCTTACTCTGCCTGGCTCTGTGCATCCTTACAGCCACCCTACCTCTACAGTAGGTACTATTATGACCTCTGTTTCACAGATGAGAGGGCTGAGGCTCAGAGAAGTCAAGTGTGTTGTTGGAGGCCACACAGGAATAAGCGACAGGGATAGGATTTGAACTCAGGTCTGCTGCAGGCTTCACACACACACACACACACACACACACACACACACACACACACCAGACAGCCCCCAGGAAAGGGGGTAAAACTTCCTGCCACCTGTTCACTTTCTACTTAAGCTCTGGAGCAGTAAAGAGAAATGGAGCCATTAACCAGCCTCTGTAAATTAAAACAGGAAAGAAAAAAGAAAAAACAAGAAGAAAAAGGAAAGTAGAAGAGAAAAAGAAAGAGGGGAAAGAAGTGAAGGCTTTGCTCTCATCAGGGGGGAAAGCGGCGTCTTGTCGCCTAGCTCCATGCCCTGATTTATGATAAAAAATTTAGAGGAAATCATTTATATTTTAAAGGATCTAAATAGCTGCATGAAAGTTTTATCTAAAGTGCCACTGTATTTATAGGCAGTTCTTCCATGCTGGAGGTAATTAATAGACGTATAAATCGCAGGGCTCCGGGCTCTCCTGTCCGCAGGGCTGGATGGCGTGGGCCTGGGCACTTGGGGTCCTTTCGGGAAGGGGTGGCAACAGTGCAGAGACCCGCACCACACCTCCTCCCTCCCCAGACCCCACCCTGCCCTTGTCCTGTGGTTTGTGAAGCCTTTGCCGGGACCCTGGACATAATTCATATTAAGCGTGTGGATGCAGCCAGAACTCAGGCTGCGGTTCCAGCTGCCCAACTTCTGATCTCTTTCAAGAAAGGTCAAAAGAGAGCCCAAGAGGCTGCATCCTTCTCCCTTTCCTGCCCGGAAGCTGACACCAGGGCATTTACTACTCCACAACAGCCGGTTTATAATTTGTCCTTATAATGAAATCCTGGGTTCCCCTCCCTCCCTGACCCCGAATTAGCCAAACTCCCTTTTCTCTCTCAGCGCCCCTGCTTACATGCCCATGCTGGGGCTTGTTTTGGAAAAGGAACCGGTTGAGAGGCCGATAGATCTCGGCTCACTTTAATTAAAGCTGTGAAATATTGATGATTTTGGCTCGGTCTGTGGCCACCACACCTTACAGGAAGGGAGAGAAGCCCAGGGATGAACGAGCTAAGGAAAGCCAGATGGTTTCCCTTCAGAAACACCATACAGACCTGCAGAGGTGTCGCTGCCTGAGCGCACCCCCCAGCCCTAAATAATTGATGGGTCTCCTGAATTTGAAAAGGAAAAAAAAATCCACCAAACTGGAAATAACCGTGATGACTCATTGGGATTGAACCTTCCGAAATGAGGAGAGGGTGTGCTTACCTAGTGGGCTGAGGGTGGACAGGCTGGGGTGCAAAATGCGGCCACCTTGGCCTGCTTCCTTCACTGAGCTCCTTCCAGCAGCTTTCTGTCTAGATCTAGGGCAGAGAGAGCCTTCCTCATCCAAACACACTCCTTTCTCTTCCTTGGGGGACCAAAGGCAGGCATTGCTTACTGAGGAGAAACTACCCAGCTCCCTTTTTAAAGCTCTAAATTTCCATGCTCTGATAATGTACCCCCACAAAGTGGGCTTCAAAGAAACTTATGCAGTCCCCTATTTGCTCCACCATTAAATGTGAGCTGGAGAATAAATGTGTGTGCCTGAGTGTGTGTGTGTGTGTGTGTGTGTGTGTGTGTGTGTGTGAGAGAGAGAGAGAGAGAGAGAGAGTGTGTTTGTGTATCTAACCTCATCCTGTGGCCCCAAACACAGCACTGTTGCCATTCTGAGGCATGGAGATATTTTGACCTAGTAGATCCATTTATGGGACCTGGAGGGGAGTGCTGTTGGTGCTGCAGCGGAGGTGGTGGTGGTAGTGGTGGTAGAAGAGACCTTATATTCCAATTCCCATGCCTTCCGTCTGGACCAATCCATTTGAGTGAACCGGGGTAAAGGACTATTTCAGTTTTTGACATAAAGTTGACCTTGCCGTTGACATATTTTAATACATTAGTCCAGAAGAATTTTACAGACAGTGGTTTTTCTTTACTAAAAGTCATCACTTTACAAACAAAAGACTATAAACAACACTACCCTATTCCATTTCTTCTCATGTATATTTATCTATAATTATTATATTTATTAAAAAATTTTTAAATATAACAAATGGAGTCTGGCCCCATCATTGGGTTCAGCATTCAAGTTTAGTTGGTCAGAAATATAGAGAACCTGGCAATTTCTCTACTGCTTTTTCAGCATTTTTTTTCTTTCCATGAGAATGGCAATTCACCCATTTCTCCTGCTCTTGCATCCTACTTCCTGAGCAGTGCATGCATTTGCAACGGAGTCTTGACATTTTAAATCATGTCTGGTGGTGAACAGAAGGACCTGGAAAGGAATGTCACATTCTAAAGGGCTGCAAGCCTCACAATATGGTAGGTGGGTGCTCTGTTCATTTCATTTCCCATTTATAACCTCCTTTTCCTTCAAAGAGCATATTACACGCAATGGGCCGGTTTCATGCAGAAGAAAATGATTGCATTCTTTGTGAATAATGGTAAGTCTTCCTGATTGTGAGCCTTTGATAACTCCTGAAGGGGGTGGTGGTGTGGGGGGCGGGCGAGAGGCTCTGTGACAGGGAATGGCCAGGGGGCTTGGGGGAATCAGAGAAGCCTTTTTTGAGTTGCAGAGACCCAAGTGAAGAGAAGGAACCAGCCCTATGACAATCTCTGGGAAGAGTTTCTGGGCGGAGAGAATAGTAAGTGCTGTTCTCCAAGCTTATGAGTTCAAAGACCAGGAACAAGGCTACTGTGTCTGGAGCCAAGGGGGAAAGGGAATGAGTCTGGAGAGGTACAGGGGTCAAATAGGACCTTATAAGCCCTGGTAAGAAACTTGTGCTTTATCTCAAGTGCAGTGGGAGGTTTTAAACAGGAAAGTGATGTTTTGATAAGAGTCTCATAGAAGAGGATACAACCCAGGTTGGAGGCAGGCTGTTGGCAGGGAGTTTCTCCAGGAAAAGAGTGGTACTCTAGCTCTTCCCTCTGGTTGGAAAGCTCTTCAATCCAGAGACTCACATGGCTCACTTTGACACCTTCTTCATGGGTCTCCTTAGTCAGTGAAGCCTTCCCAGACCATGTACATCTCAACTATCTCACCCCACCCATATTTCCTATGCCCTCTTCTGCTTTATGTCTCCATGACACTCATTATCTTATATACCTCATAGCAGTATTGCACTTACTAGTTTCTTGTGTATTTTGCGAATGGAACATGAGTTTGATGAAGGCAGAGACTTGGTTTTTGCCACTGCTATTCACCCAGTATCACCAACACTGCCTGGAGCTCAGTACACAGTATGGATTGAGAGAACTAACCTCAACTGGGTTGTGCCAGCATCTGATTTTCAAATGCAAAGAATGATACTGCCTGTGTATTGATTTGGCATATATTTTGGAAAGTTTAGCTCCGTCTGTACCTCTTCATTCAGACCCCCACGGGAAGGCCACACAGGTTTTTCACAGTCTTGGAAGGTATCCAAGGTGAGTGTTCAATGTGGGCATCCACCTCACCTTGTACTGTGTTCCCCATCAATCCGCTCTCACCCCATGGCCCTCAAATATGCTAAGCCCATTCCCATCTCAGAACCTTTGCTTTCCTGTTTCCCTGTCTAGAATTTTCTCCCTCCATTTCCTCATTTACTGGCTCTTTCCTATCTTTCACTTCTTGGCTCAAATGTCACCTCATCAGAGAGGACTTTCCTGATCACCCAATCAAAATTATTTCCATCCCTCCATCAGTCATTTTCTATCTCATTACTCCACTTCAATTTTACTTTAGTTTTTCTACCCAGTGCTTACCCCTATTTGAAAATGACTTGCTCCTTTACTTGTTTAAGTGATTATCGCCCGTGTGCTTTGACTAGAATATAAACTCCATGAGAGCAGACAAGATCAACCTTGCTTCCTGTGGTGTCTCCAGGGCCTGGAACACAGGAGGTGCTCTAAATGTGTGCTGAATGAGTGCATAAATGAATAAATAAGTCAGACAAGTTAACGTTGGCCTGGAGCTACAGAGTAAGTGACTGGCATTGCCCGGGAAACCCAATTCCCAGCTCCCTCCTCCCCTTTGGGCCACATTGCCTTCCCGATGTATGTGGGAAAAGATACCCAAAAAGATAAACAAGAAGAGCTGAAACTTTTCTAAGCCCAAACTACAGGGGAAACGCTGGGCTCTTGCGAAGGAAAGAGGAAGCATGTCCCGGCTTTGGGAGGATCACTGCTTCCATTGTTCACCTGAGCCTTTGGGTCAAGAAAGCAGATTTCTGACATCATAAAACCAATGAAGACAAAAAAAACACACACACAAAAACTCGACACTGGCTATGACATGACTGTTCCACTGTACAATCTGATCGAGGAAATGTATCTAGGATTACCCAGACAGTCAATTATTCATAAGCTAAACGTCCAGGCATCAATTACCTGGCTTGATGCTCTTATTCATTAAGGAGATTGAACAGCCCAACTTAACAAAGCAGGAGAAAGTTGCTAAGTAACAGAAGTTACCTGACCAGCCCACAACACTGCAACCTCCACAATATGAGTCCTTTCAAGGCAAGAGAGGGCCCAGGGATCACCGGCAGGACAGATCAAGTGGTAAACCCCACTGGGGCTGGTTTCAGCTTCGGCAAAGGGAAGGGGGCTGAGGACAGAGAGACTGGATTTAGAAATAGCAGAAGGAATGGACAAGATATAAGCTAAACTGTTTCCAGATGAAGGTGGGGGGGGGGTATTTATCATAAGGAATAAGAATATTTCACAACACATATTAGTGAACATTTCAAGTAAAAGTCACAGATGCTTATCCAGTCCAGCCGGCGTGACTCAGTAGTAGAGCTTCAACCTTTGAACCAGGAGGACACAGTTCTATTTCTGCCTGGGTTGCATGCTCAATCCCCAGTGGGGGGCATACAGGAGGCAGCCAATCAATGATTCTCTTTCATCATTGATGTTTCTCTCTCTCTCTTCCTCCTTCTCTAAAATCAATAAAAATATATATATTTTTAAAAGATGCTTATCCAGAATATAATTGAGCAAAAGTGAACTACAAATATAACAAAAATTCCTCTGGGTGATACAAATCCTTGGATTTTTCTCTTCAGGCATCCATCTGAGAGTGAGTCTAAAAGTCATTCTAAGGATAGGGAAATTTACAAACAGGACTCAAAAGTTTATATAGAGGACAAGAGTTTTATATACTTAACATAATTAACTTTCTCCTTATAAAAACTCGTTCCGCTTTAGATAAATCTATAATCTCCTTGACTACTACTCTCAGCACATGTCTGTATTACTTTTATTTTTAATATATTTTTATTGATTTCAGATAAAAAGGGAGAGGGAGAGAGAGTTAGAAACATTAATGATGAGAGAGAATCATTGATTGGCTGCCTTCTGCATGCTCCCCACTGGGGAATTGAGCCTGCAACCTGGGCATGTGCCCTTGACCGGAATCGAACCCAGGATCCTTTAGTCTGCAGGCCGATGCCTATCCACTGAGCCAAACCAGCTAGGGCTGTATTACTTTTATAATCAGAAAAAAAACGACATGTATTTTCAGATCTTGAGGAAAAGAGTTTGTGTTCTGGGCTTCAGTGGACACAGCAGTTGATACAGATTTTTCAAAAAATCAGGATGCTCACCACCTCCAATGAATTGCTATGGGACATAATGTGATATGGGCAGGACCAGCTACATCATTTGCAGGACTCAGGGAAAATCAAAATGTGGATCCCTTTGTTCAAAAATTATTAAGAATTTCAAAATGGCAATAGGATAGCATTAAGCCAAGCACCCCTTCTAAGTACTGGATCTCATGCTATGGCACAGATGACACACCCAGGAAGCCTCCTGCTGCAGGGCTAAGAGCACAGGGTTTCTAGTGTGAGCCCTGGCTTCACCTTCACAAGTTGTAAGGCCTCAACGAGTCTTCCTTTTCTTGGAGATAATGACAGGAGCAGAATGAGACCATGCCTGGCACATGCTAGCTACTCCGTAGGGGATAATTATCTTTAATGCTGTGGAAATGTTAATGACAAGTTCATGACAATGGACGAGGGCTGCTCCAGGCCTGCTGCTAAGTGTCTGCCTGTGGTAACGTTTCTCAAGCGTGCAGACTCCAAGAACAAGACAAACCACTTTCTCTCTGCACTTGGATATCACTGGTACAGGGTTCAGTGGAATTCCTTCCTTCCCACAACTATTAACACCCGGGTAAGGCCTGATTTGGGTCATGTGAATATTTCATGTGAGGTGAAGCTGTTATAAGTTTGATAACTGAGGTTCATTGTGAGCCAACATAATTTGACTCATTCATTCATTCATTCATTCAGGAAATAATTTAATGATCATTTGTTGGCAATGGGGAAGCAGAAAATGATAAGCAAGCTTTAGCCTCAGGGCAGTGGAGTGGGCATGGGGACATGCATTCTGGAAAATACTGCCACAGCCCTTCAGATGACTGATTGGTTCACATCTTTTTAGGTCTCAGCTCCGCAGACAGGCCTGCCTCCACTATCTTCCCTCAAGAAGACTGAGGATACTTCTGTTCCACCATCCCACTTATTGCCTTCATCGATCCTCTTGACTTCTTTGTAAACATCAGAGACCATGTCTCATTCATTCTGCATCTCTAGAACACAGAGAAAGGTCTGGCTCATAGTAGAAGCACAGTCAATATTTTTCAATAAATTAATGAATAATGTACCAGAGAAATTTGATGGTGCTGTGGGAGCTTGGAGGAGAAGCACTGCATTCTGCCTGAAATTGTTGCTGATGACTTCCCAGAGGAGGTGCCAGTTCAAATGAGTCTTGAGGGATGAGACATAATTTGACAGGCAAACAAAGGTGGAGAGATATGCCAGTTGGAGGGGACAGCGTGCGCAAAAGCAAGCAGTCCAAGAGACTCAGGACTGCAAATGTTTTAGTGGGACAAAAAGACAGGGCCAGGAGGGCATGGATCAGGCCCAGAAATTGAAGTGGAGGCCAGATCACTAAAGGACATTGTATGTAATTTTAAGGAGGCTGAGTTTTATACACTGAAGGCAATAAGGCACATTCTGCCTGTTCTGTGCCAGGCACTGAACTGAGTGTAATGGATCCAGCAATGAGCAAGTCATACATGATCCCTGCCCTCAGGAAGGTTACCTTCCAGCAGGGAAGAAAAGCATGACCTAAACACATAATGATTTATTATTTAATTACAAAAATAATTAAAAGCATTGTAATGAAGTGTTACAGAGAAGAGCAGGGTATGAAAGCCCATCACAGGGAGAACTAACCTGGTCTAGGGATTGGAGAAGCCTCCCAAAACATCCTCTGCTTGACGTCAAAAATTAACTTTGGGGGTGAGTGGAGGTGGAGGAGGGAATAGGGGAATAAATGGTGGTGGAAAAGAAAATAAATAAAATAAAATAAAATAAAGAGAAAAAATTAACTTAAATTCCATGTACCAATGGAAAAAAATTTATCTCACATATATACTCATGAGTTTAGGAAATTCATTCCCAGAAAGATATATTTGTTTTGATGCCATTTATGTAATATTTTAAAGCATTAAAAATATTATTATCTACTGATGCAAACATATAGCATGAGGATATGATTGGGAACGAAAGCTTCCAGAATAAGTATCGTGTTTCACTTGGGGATGGGGTGAAGGTTAAAGAATATTGCTGAGAAAAAAAGCACACCAAAGAATATCGCTGGGGAGGTTGAACTGTATTCATAATGTTTTATTACTAAGCTGGGGATAGATACATGAGTTAATTTTTTTCTCTGTAGCTTTTTATACTTTGGAAGTATTTAACTTAAAAAAATAAAGTTAACTGAAGTCTATATTAAGTATATTTATTAGTTATTGTTACTATTAAAGAGATTGTAACACTTCTGTTCTCCAAGAGAGTACAGAAAATGGGAATACATATGTGGTACCAATTCTTTCTCATATTGCAGCCCATAAATTTTATTAGGTCAAAAACTTTCCCTAGTCCTGTAAGTTCTTCCTAGAAATTCTGTATATAAAAAACAAGAAGGAAGTTAAGAAAAGAAATGCTGTTTTGCTTTGTGTTTTTTTTTAAATCTGTCTTTGTAAAAGCAACTCTTTTCACAAACTAGGACTCTTTGGTGACTAGCTGGACCTCTTGCAAATCCCCTTTACCCTTCTTTGGGAAAGAGGCAAATAAAATGAAAAGCAATCCAGGGAAGGCAGAAATGGCTGGCACCTCAAATTCTCACCAACGATGCCAAAGTCTCGGCGCCAGAGGGGCAGCACCCTAATCGATGGCTAAGTGCATGGGGATGGCTGATGCTCTGCCCATTATAAATGGCTCTCAGTGGTCCTCCTGAGAAGGGACTGCTGGACTTTCATGATTTGGGCAGCCTGGGTGATCCTGGACCCAGGGTCAAAGTTGATATAGGGGAGGAACAATAGGCTTCCTGTTTCCGAATATTTTCTCAGGAGTCCATGGTGGGTCTCTGGGGCAATCCTTAAAATAGCTAGCAAGGAGTCACTGGACTGGCAGCCAGTTATCGACCATTCAGCAGAGTGCTAGCAGCTGTCATCAGGCCAGAGTAATAGGGAGACCATGTACCTGCCCTCCCCTGACAGAATACATTTCCCCAAATCTTTATCACAGACCCAGAACTAAAAGCCCTAACCAATTTGCTACTTCAGCAGCATGCTGTCTAATAATATCTTCTGATAAATGGAGATAAATAGTGTTTGGAAGGTGGACAGTGCTTTCTAGATTGACAGCCCAATCCTAAGAGACACAGAGGCGTCAAGCTATCATCCGAAGTGAAAGTCTCAACAGCCATCAGCAGTGGAGGCTCTCTCCACCTGGATCTGCTGCTTTGGGCTATCCAATTGCTGAATCCCTCCATCACCTGTCCATCAAAACAGGGCTCAATGTGTTCCTGTGTCAGGTTCCATCCCAGGTTATGGGATATGAAAATGACCAGGGCTCTGGCTTGGAGGAGCATACAATCAACGTTGACCACATGCCCACCGGAAATAGGACCTGGTGTAAGATTTCTAAGGAAAAGATCTTCCCTCCAACTTTGATTTGCCAAGTGAATTAGATGATGAGATTGACGATGATGGTTAGATAGTCCAGGAATAGCCAATGAGTTTGTATATTCCTATGTCACTTAACTGGTGATGGCTGTCTGGAACAGGAACACTGTGATAAGGATGATTCTGAACATAGGTTCAGGTTGGGGAAAAGAATATCGTGGTTGATTAGTGATGTCTGTTACAAGTCAAGACTATGTGGCAGGACATATTCTTCCCTCTGGTGCAGTGAAAAGCAGTGGGCTGGAAGTTTGTACACAGAGCCTCTGATTTTACTTCTATCAATAACTGTGTATCTTAGGCAAGGTAGTTGCTTTCTCTCTCTCGGTTTCCTTACCCATAGAACAAGGATGACAATATATGCTCTGCTCTAGCTTCCTCCCAAGTTTGCTAGTAAGAATTGAATGAAATAAAATGTGAGAAAATATTCATCACCATATCCTTCTAGTTATTGTGTAGGTTAATAGTGTACTCAAGGAATTGGATAGGCTCTAATCTGAGGGGGAAGAAGAACCAATCAGCTTTTTCTTTTTTATGGATTCAATTTTATTTTTCTGTTCTGTCCATATTTGTGTGAGGTAGGTCTTTTTGAAGACACATTCAAAATAGAAGAGTATCATAACACTTCCTTTAAAAGGAGAGGTACAGAATTCTCGCAAAAAAAACTCAGGAATATTGGGGTCTCATGGATATTGATCTCCAGTTTAAGATAAGGGGGTAGTTTATGATCAAATGTAGCCAAGAGTCGGATCCCCCAATCATGACAATCTCTCATGATGAGGGAGATGATGAGGGAAATTAACAGAGTTATTGATGCTGTATCAGGCACTTTACCAAAGGCTTTACTGAGATTTCTTCATTTAATTCTCCCAACAGCCCATTTTAGAGATGAGCTGAACAAAGCCTTAAGAGGATAAATAACACCCAAGGTCATAGAGTTAGTGAGGACCATCTGACAGCAAAATCTGTTGACTTCTCATTGACTATATTCTACTGTCACCATCATAGAAGTCTCCAAAAGAGATGATATAACCACCTACCACAGAGTAATTTGTGCCCCAGGCTAGGAGCTGGATTAACAAACCTGGGGCCTCAGTAGTGGGTAGTTTGGTGATTCTAGCCCCATGAACACTGGTGGAAAGGATCATTTTCTTAAGTAGAAAGGTTATTTTCAGGAAGAAGGTAATATGATGAAGGCAAAGTGGGCACAATTAACCCAGGAATGTTGTAGTTCTATTATTCATGATTTTTAAAAAGTACTTTGGATTAACTTCTAGCAATGCAGCAAAAATTAGAATTTTCTCCCATTTCACTCACATTACCTTTTTCTGTTCCCAGAACTCATAAAATTTCCATTTTCTAATATCACATTTTACAGAGCCCTTGTCCATAATGTAGATAGACCACATCCTTTCACCATTTACATCCTAGCAGGTAAATAACATTAATTTTAAGGCGTTCCCATCATATGCTTCTTAAGAACTAGCTCAAGTCTATATATAGTGCAGATGCTTGGGCCTGTCTAGACCACCAAAAGGAACTATTCTGCCATAGAACATGAGGTAAAAGTTTCTTGAATTGACAACCTCCTTATATTTGCTGGTTTCAAAATATCTTGTTGAGCCCTAGCCGGTTTGGCTCGGTGGATAAAGCATCGGCCTGCGGACTGAGGGGTCCCAGGTTCGATTCCGGTCAGGGGCATGTACCTTGGTTGCAGGCACATCCCCAGTCGGGGGTGTGCAGGAGGCAGCTGGTTGATGTTTCTCTCTCATCCATGTTTCTAACTTTCTGTCCCTCTCCTTTCCTCTCTGTAAAAAATCAATAAAATATATTAAAAAAAAATATCTTGTTGAAACTTCACATTTCATATTGTGTCTATTTTGCCCACAAAGTGATTATAGGGACTTACAGAGGGACAGTAAGGCCAGATGGAGCTCAGCTGTTCAGTCCCAAATTCAGCTCAAGCTTAGGGACCAAAAATTCCTGCCTTTAGGTGGAAAGTAACAGAGGGTAATTTATCTGCATTTAGAGTACAATACTTGGTATCTAATCATAGAATTGTTTCAAGGGGTAAAAATAAATTTACGCATGCCAAGTGCTCAATATCTGAGCCATTTGGGCCCTCATTAATGGTAGCTGGTAGCTGTTACCATGCTGTGATGGATACCAAGTTCATTTTTTCACAACAGCATACAAATCTCTGTCTTAGCCTTTTCATGACTGCATAGTACTTCACTGTAAGAAAAAAATATATATATATACTTTCTTTTTTTTAAATTTATCTTTATTGTTCAGATCATTACAATTGTTCCTCTTTTTTCCCCCATAGCTCCCCTCCTCCCATTTCCCACCCCAACTTCTGTCCTTGCCCCTCCACTGTCCTCATCCATAGGTGTACAATTATTGTCCATTCTCTTCACGCACCCCCAACACCCTTAACCCCCGAAAATTGTCCAACCACTCCATTCTATGCCTCTGATTCTATTCTATTCACCAGTTTATTCTGTTCATCAGATTTTTTATTCACTTGATTCTTAGATTCACTCGTTGATATATATTTGTTGTTCATAATTTTTACTTTCCTTTTTCTTCTTCCTCATTCTCAAAGGATACCTTTCAGCATTTCATATAATACTGGTTGGGTGGTGATGAACTC
>PVJC01024199.1:0-25740 GCA_004026665.1 Murina feae
CTTGTTGATAGATATGTATTTGTTGTTCATACTTTTTTGTCTTTATTTTTTCTTCATCCTCTTCTCAAAGGATACCTTTCAGTATTTCATATAATACTGGTTGGGTGGTGATGAACTCCTTTAGCTTTTTCTTGTCTGTGAAGCTCTTTATCCGACCTTCAATTCTGAATGATAGCTTTGCTGGGTAAAGTAATTTTGGTTGTAGGTTCTTGCTATTCATCACTTTGAATATTTCTTGCCACTCCCTTCTGGCCTGCAAAGTTTCTGTTGAGAAATCAGCTGACAGTCGTATGGGGGCCCCCTTGTAGGTAACTAACTGCTTTTCTCTTGCAGCTTTTAGAATTCTCTCCTTGTCTTTAACTCAAAATGGATAAAGGACTTACTTAAACATAAGATGGGAAACCATAAAAATCTTAGAAGAATCCATAGGCAGCAAAATAACAGACATACGTCATAGCAATATCTTTACAGACACAGCTCCTAGGGCAATGGAAATTGAGGAGAAAATAAAAAAAATGGGATTAAATCTAAATAAAAAGCTTCTGCACAGCAAAAGAAACCATCAACAAAACAACAAGAAAGCCCACTGCATGGGGGACCATATTTGCCAATGTTATCACCAATAACGTTTTAATCTCCAAAATTTACAGGGAACTCATACAATATAACAAAAGGAAGATAAACAATCCAATAAAAAATGGGCAATGGACCTAAATAGACACTTTTTGAAAGAGGACATACAGAAGGCCAAGAAACATATGAAAACTTGCCCAAAGTCACTAATCATCTGAGAGATGCAAAGCAAAACCAACAAGGTACTATCTCACATCTGTCAGAATGACTATCATCAACAAATCAACAAACAGCAAGTGCTGGCAAGGATGTGGAGAAAAATGAACCCTCATGCATTGCTGGTAGGAATGCAGACTGGTGCAGCCACTGTGGAAATCAGAACTTTCATTTGACCCAGTGATCCCACTTCTAGGAATATATCCCAAGAAATCAGAAACACCAATCAGAAAGGACATATCCACTATGTTCATAGCAGCACAATTTACCATAGCTAAGATTTGGAAACAGCCTAAGTGCTCATCAGCAGATCAGTGGATTAAGAAACTGTGGTACATCTACACAATGGAATGCTATGCTGCTATAAAAAATAAGGAACTTTTACCAATTGCAACAGCATGGATGGACCTAAAAAGCATTATGCTAAGTGAAATAAGCTAGTCAGAGAAAAATATGATCTCACTCATTTGTGGATTATAGTGAACAAAATAAACTAATGAACAAAAATAGACCCAGAGATGGGGAAACACCAAACAGACTGTCAAACCTCAGATGGAAGGCAGGGGTGGGCAGCTGGGAGGTAAGAGATCAACCAAAGAATTTGCATGTATGTATATTAGCATAAGCAATGGACATGGACACTGGGGCAGTGGGGACTTGCCTTGGGGGATGGGAGTGTCCAGGGTGGGGTTGATGGGGAAAAAGGAGACATATGTAATACTTTAAACAATAAGAAAAGATACAAGTCTTTTAATCTATATCATAATATATTTTTCATTTAACATAACATTACATTTCACTGATTACCATTATAATTACAATTTTTCTACCTTATTTAATTTATAGCTTCTGGTATCCACAAAAGCTTATCACAAATCACTGGGGTATCCCTACTCCATTTTTAAAATAAAGACTCAGCAATGAGGAGCCATTAAACATCCTTACATTCTTATTTGTAATACATTATTTGAATTACATAATTATTTCAAATGGTTTGTTAGTATTTGTTTGACTATCCTTTCTATGAAAGTAGTGAGTTTTTTACTTTATTTTTAATTGTGAACTTCTTTCTCAGAAGTTGAGGACTAATTTGCTACTTTAATTTCTAGCACAACATAATGTGATTTTTTATGAAGAATTTCTATTTATATTGTTAAAGATTTATGAAGACATTTTGAATATGTAAAGATAATATATTAGGAAAATATGAAGTCTCTTCTACTTATGTCATCCTCTTATTAAAGTTATTTCACAAAGATTTTTAAATAGATATAAATCAGCAAATAATAATGAAAGAAACATCATTATTCTCACCCTGGCAGGTGTGGCTCATTATAATTGGGCCAAATACATTTGAGAGGCATGTGTTTTACAGCCAAATCTTGTTTCTTAAACAAACCAGAAATACAATAGTTAAAATTCTTGACATAAAGCTTAATATTTATACCTGGTTTTCTTACTGGGCAGGGAGGGGAACATCAGTGCTATTTTGTTCAATTTTTGCAAAAAGTGTTTTCAATTCACTGTCCTGGGATATTATCAGTGGAGAGAAAGGTTGATAAAAGGAGAAGCCTATTTATAGAATCACTAGGGGCACAGTGCATGAAATTCATGCATGGATAGGGTCCTTAGTGGCTGCCAGCTGCTGACAGAGGCCTCCCTTCCTCTGGTTGAACTCCCAGTTGAGGGGACGACTTGCATATTAGGCTTTTATTATATAGGACTAGGGGCCTGGTACACAAAAATTTGTGTACTCGAGAGGTCCTTCAGCCCAACCTGTGCCCTCTCACAGTCTGGGACCCCTCTGGGGATGTCCACCTGCTGATGTGCCTAGTCAGCCTGGGTGAGGGGCTGATGGCTGTTTGCAGGCTGGCCAAGCCCCCCAGTGGCGTCCCTCACCCCACTGGGGTGTGGCCAGCATGGGTGACAGGTTGAGGGGCGTTTTCAGACTTTCAGTCTGCCCACAGCTCTCATTGACCCAATGTTCAAGCAAGGCTGGCTGGAAGCAGGTTTCTGGGGTTTGTTTATCTTCTATAATTGATACATTGTTCCTTTAAGCCAAGGTCTAGGCAGGTTCTGCTTCACCTCGTGGCTTCTATAATTGAGACACTGTTGCCCTTAGAAGTCAGGCCCAGCCTGCTGTTTGCTTCAGCTCCCGAGGCTTCTATGATTGAGACATTGTTGCAAATATGTTGTTGCCTGGAGCCGGGAGATGCCCAGCTGGGCCTGCAAACACTTTTAGTCCTGCTGCAAAGGAAACTGTCTGTTTACTCAGCTCTGTGAGTGCTGGCCTCCATGGTGGCTGGGCTAATTTGCATACAGTCACTCTTATTGGCTGGTGGGTGTGGCTTAGGCATCCTGAAGGGATGGTCAATTTGCATATTATGCTTTTATTAGATTTGATAAGCAAATGTATCAGGACATAGAATTCTAGAAAATCAATGTTTTATATTCAAGAGCATGTATTTATCACTGAAATCATGTCTATATGGAATTAATTAGTACTCAGGTTGTGTCAATGGCATCATAGTCTTATTAATAGTCTTAAGGATCTATCTAATTTAATAAAAGAGTAATATGCAAATTAACCCTCACTCCACTACACATAAGCCATGCCCACCAGCAAAAGCCACGCCAACCAGCCAATCAGAGTGACATTATGCAAATTAACCCAGCCAAGATGGCAGCTGGCAGCCACGGAGATAGAGCAAACAGGAGGCCAGCAATGGAGGAAACTGCCTGACTAGGCCGGCTATGGCCTCCACTCAAGGCAACAAAGTTTCAATTATAGAAGCCATGGAGCTGAAGCAAACAGGAGGCTTCATTGTCTGCCTAGGCAGGCTATGGCCTCTGCTCAAGGCAACAAAGTTCCAATTATAGAAGATAAATAAACCCCAGAAACCAGTTTCCGGCCAGCCTCACTGGAACCTTGGGTCAATGGGAGCTGTGGCCAGCCTGCAAACAGCCATCAGCCCCTCACCCAGGCTGACCAGGCACCCCAGCAGGGACCTGAATCCTAAAGGGGCTGTGGACAGCCTCAAAATGGCCCTCAGCCCCTCACCCAGGCTGGCCAGGCACCAGTAGGAACCCAAACCCTGAAGGGGATGTTCCCAGCCTAAAAACGGCCCTCAGCCCCTCACCCAGGCTGGCCAAGCATCCCAGTAGAGACCCAAACCCTAAAGGGGCTGTGGCTAGCCTGAAAACGGCCCTCAGCCCTTCACCCAGGCTGGTCACACCCCCATGAGGTGAGGGTCTCCACTGACGGGCTTGGCCAGCCTGCAAACAGCCATCAGCCCCTCACCCAGGCTGGCCAGGCACGCCAGCAGGTGGACATCCCTCAAGGGGTCCCAGACTGCGAGAGGTCACAGGCTGGGCTGAGGGACCCTCCTGAGTGCACAGATTTTTGTGCACCGGGCCCCTAGTATACATATAAAAGCCTAAGTGACCATTACAACTAGTTTACCAACCAGTCAGTATGATGTGCACTGACCACCAGGGGCCAGATACTCAATGCAGGAGCTTCCCCCTGGTGGTCAGTGTGCTTCCAGAGCCAACCTCCCATGGTCCCCCCCTTCCACCCCACCCCCATCACTAGCCAGGCTAAGGGACCCCACCTGTGCATGAATTTTTGCACCAGGCCTCTAGTACTGTATTTTTATAATCATCATTTCTTGTCTATTCAAGAAAATAGATACTATATCTACTAAATAAATCATGATATCTCTTAGCATACCTAATGAGACCAATTAAAGGGAACATTGTATTATCAGCAAGGGGTTTACTACTTCTGTTAATAGATAATCCCCAATTACTAAAGACTAGAGGCATGATGCACAAAAATTCATGCACTCTGGGGTTGGGGAGAGGGTATCCTCAGCCCAGCCTGCACCCTCTTGCAATCTGGGAACACTTGGGATGTACACCTATGGGGAGTGGGCCTAAGCCACAGTCGGACACCCTTAGTGCTGCCATGGAGATGGTAGAGGCTCCCACCACCACCACTGCACTCGCTGCTTAGGGCTGAGCTCAGATCCCTGTGTGGGAGCAAATTGACCACCAGGGGACAGCTCCTGCATTGAGCGTCTGCCCCCTGGTGGTCAGTGTGCATCATAGTGACAGGTTGTTCCCGATTGTTGGCCCTTAGGGTCAATTTGCATATTACCCTTTTATTATATAGGATAATATAAAACTTGCTTCTTTTCCAATTATCCATCTAAATAGCTAGGAATTCTAAAAACTGTACAGATAATTATGTAATCCTCTTCCCTATGAATAAATCAGAAGTGAACAAAATTTTGCAATTTTTGTTTGTAAAACCTTCATTGGGGGTAAAATGCTTTGAGAAGTACCTTTGTGCTCACTGATTCATTTATACATTCATTTAAAATGTTATTCAACTGAACTTAATGCACATAACATAGACCGTCATAAAGCTGGCTTTTCCCTTTCCACTTCTATCAGATAATCTCAGTATTTCCCCAAATCTGAGCCTGATTTCTCAATGAAATCAGCAAAAAAAGAGAGAAAAAAGAGGATTCATATTTTTAAATATTTCTTATAGCATAATGTTTAATTAAATAGGCACCATGCTTAATGACTTCCAATTTTGAAGCACATATTTAGGAAAGTCACATTTCTGCTTCATGAATCTTCTAATGCCAAATGACAAGTGGAAGATCAAATACAGTCTAGTGTGGACTTACACAAGATGAAGAGTCTATTTACACTATGCTGAGCACTTAACTAAATGCCATCGGTTCCCAGATGACTATAAACATGAACTGTGACTGCAGCAGTGACCCTAAAAAGGCATTATTGTCTATCATTGTGAGAAAGTAGGAGAAAAAATATGGTGAGTTTTAAGGAAGGAATATGGGGAAATATGGCACAGAGGGAAGGACAGAAGAGAGATGAGAAAAATATCTTTGGAAAACGACAAAAGTAATAGAATATTATTTTGGTTATTACATCAATATCTTTTAACTCAGTATCCAGAATCCTTGATAAAGAAATACTTCCTCAGCAGTAATTTTTATGAATCTTACTGAAAAACAGAAAGGGAAATGTTTATTGTGTGTTAATAAAAACCCAATTCCAGAGAAGGGATATGTTGAGAAGCACTAATTTGGTGCAGATATTCTAAATGGGAGATTGGCAATAAATCAGGGAAGGAGAAATATTTTTTTCCTAAATGTATAAGGTAAGCATAAATAATAACATGATCATTTATAAGCTACTATTTATATGTTTAAACAGTTTCTCAATAACATAGTTTTTAAAATCTTTTTAAAGTATGTTTTTATTGAATTTTAGAGAGAGAGGAAGGGAGAAACATGGATCGGCTGCCTCCTGCACGCCCCCTCCTGGAAATCGAGCCCACAACCCGGCATGTGCCCTGACTGGCAATGGAACCAGCACCTCCTGGTGCATGGAAAGACTCTCAACCAATTAAACCACACGAGGCGGGCAATGAGGTGTGATTTTTTTGTAGGATCCATTGAGAGGCAATGTGTGTTGCCTTGACAAATGTGATCAAAGTGTTTCAAGGGTCATTAGGTCATTCAACAGTCATGTTCATGTTATCTGGAATTCCCATTTTATCTCCTCCAGTGCCTGTCAGTGTAGCACCCTACAATTTCCTCTTTGTCATCTCAGAACTGTCTGTCCCTCCTGTGGGCCCAAGGAAACTGAGAAAGTCCTTCTGCTTCTCCAAATCCCACCCCCACTCTTTCTTGTGTGCGCGCGCGCGCGCGCGCGCGCGCGCGCGCGCACACACACACGCACACACACACACACATCTTTCCCACCTGCTCAGGTGGATGCTCTTTGCCCCTCCCTGTTGGTCTTCAAATGCTGCCGCTGAATGTGTTTAGGAGTTTTACTTTGCTTCTGGTAAAAAGATGTCATCAACATGTTTAAAACTTATTTTGAGTTTATCCTTTCTAGTTTCTTCCTCCTCTACTTACTTGTCACAGTTTTGACTCATTGCAGTTGGTGATATACTTTTTGTATAATGTAGGTCCTCAGTCTGATTATTTTATGTTCATGTTATTGTCTCCTGTATGGCTTCCCTAGTGACTTAAAATTGTTGATGCTGTCCCCAAATGGAAAAGCACTTATTATTATGCTTATTAACTAACATTTTTTAAAAGTTATGAGAGTCATGCCCTAGCTGGTTTGGCTTAGTGGATAAAAAGTCAGCCTGTGGAATGAAGGGTCCCAGGTTCAATTCCCAATAGGGGGCGAGCAGGAAGTGACCGATCAATGATTCTCTCCCATCATTGATGTTTCTATCTCTCCCTCTTCTTTCCTCTTTGAAATCAATAAAAATATACATTTTTAAAAGTTATGAGAGTCATTACTAAAGATGGTCTAGCTTCTAAGAGAAACCTGGGAATTCTTCTATTAATCCCAGCAACTGGGGACAACTCCATGGGGAACCACTTGAGGGAAGCTGGGCCTTGTAGGGCATGACTGACAATGAGAAGACCTCATCCAAGTATCGGTTTCATGGAGACCTGAGGCAGAGATTGGAAGACAGCTCACAATATCCCTCAGTCGCTGGGAAACAGTATGGGTAACCTGTGAGTCTTATCCGGCCATGAGTTAATTTCCCGCTGAACTAATCCAAACATTGGTATCGGGCAATAGGCCATATTTAATACTGAACACCCAACATCCACTTCTTGGAGAACTTACTGATATTAAGCAGAGTGTAGACATTGGGGCTGCCCCATTCCCTGGCAACTTGGCTAACTGTGGACATCAATAGAAACCTTTGCATTTTTGTTCATTAAGGAAAGGCATCTGCCCTGGATATTTGTTGTCTGGACCTCTCCCCGGATCCAACCAGCTCATCCTTTTGTTTCTGGAACTTAGGGTCCAAGAACCTCAGGATAGTGGCAGATAAATCCTTGCTTTTACTCTCTTAGGAAACAGAAAGATTTCCTGTTCCTGCCTCCTGGTCATTCTAGGAACTGCATTCACTTCCATGTGCAAAGAGTAGCTCTTTTAAACTCCACAGCAACCTCATTTCATAATGAGGAAATTGAAGCTTAGAAAAGTTAAGTGCCTTGGAGGGGATAGGAGGAGGAGTGAAAATAGTGAAAGTGATTAAGGAGTCAAATTGCCAGTTATAAAAATAGTCAGGGGATGTAAAGTACAGCATAAGGGATATAGTCAACAGCATTATAGTAACTGCATATGGTGCCAGAGAGGTACTACCCTGTTTCCCTGAAAGTAAGACATCCCTCGAAAATAAGACCTACTTACAGTTTTGCCTCTCGCTGAAATATATTGCATCCCCTCAAAATAAGACCTCCCTCAAAATAAGACCTCTCTGATAATAAGACCTCCTCCTAACATAAGAACCCCCCCATAATTAGGTCCCCCCGAAGCTACCATAACTCTGGGCTCTGGGCCATAGTGACGGGCACTGCCGCGCAGCTTACTGTTGGCTGCAGTGTAGCCAGAGCAGACAGGAAGTGCGAGGTCTCTTTTAATGAGAGAGCCCAAGCCGCCACCAGGTCAAGTTGCCGCCTGCTGCTCACTCTGCCCTGACGGAGTCTGGTTGACTCACAATTAGACAGTGAGTCGCGCGGGGCAGGAGTCAGGCACATTGTGTGGACACACAGGTAATAAATTTCCTTTTTTTTGTTTTGTTCAACAATAGATGTGTACTGTATTCTTCTTCATGGAAAAATAAGACATCCCCTGAAAATAAGACCTAGTGCATCTTTGGGAGCAAAAATTAACATAAGACACTGTCTTATTTTTGGGAAACAGTAGATTTATCAGGGTGATCACTTCATACTCTGTTCATCTGAAACTAATAAATGTTGTATCTGAAACTAATACAATTTGGTATGGCAACTTAATTAGAAAATAAATTAATTTTAAAAGGAAAGTTAGATGCCTTATCTAGAGGTCTCAAAGTTGTAAAGTTGCAACCTAAACTCAGGGTCCTCTGTCTCCAACACCAACACTCTCTTTGGGACTAACCAATAGCATAAAGTGAAAGCCTCTGCTCTTTATTATGCTAATACTAGAACAAAAGGCAAAGAGACTTGAATTTGTGAGTTCAGAAAATGTTTAAATGATGCTAATGTACTGTAGACCTAATAAACTAAAACTACTACTCATAGTAAATCATAGTAAAAATACTGTTTAAAGGAGATTCAGATGTAAAGTACTATGGGAGTTAAGAAAAGAAACATTATTTAGCGACAAATTTGGCCCAGGGATTTGAACAGGGCCTTGAGGGCTGGCCACTATTACAGAAGGAAGCCCAGTGGAGCAGTACCCTGGGAACCCTGAGAAGTCGGGGCACCTGGAGAAAAGATGGGCAATCAGGAGAGAAGTTGTTCTTGTTATGCAGCTTTAACTTAGACCAGCAACTCTCTAGGATTTCTTCCCAGCAAAGGCCAATTCCATATGCGTTAACATCTCCCCTCATTCTCACTCTTCAGTTCCTTTAAGACTGCACTGCTTACCTCTCAAGTGAGAATTTTCCACTGGAGATTCACCAGCAATGCTGATCTGTGGGCGAGTACTTGAGCTCTAATCTTGTTTCCTCCGACTAGCTGAGTGACCAGGCACCTCTGAGAATGGGCCTCAGTAGATAGTTGGTTTCTACGTATCCTTCCATAGCTTTCTGATGCCATGAGATGTTGATTAATGTCATGCCACTCTGGGTTCCTCTTGCATGTGGAACACACTGGAGAGTTATGTTAACCTCATTCACCTCTTCTTTAATGGATCAACTCATTGTGGGAAAAGACAACTATGAAAGAGACAGGATTAAAGCAAACAAACACAAATGTAGGGAAGAGGAGATATCCTGTGATATGTTAACTGTGAGATTTAGAAAAGAGGTACAGTTTAGGGATGAGGAAGAGCAGCAGTCACCTACACCCCCATGGAGGGCCCTATGAAGCTATTACGAGGCCATGTGGCAACTCGGAGCACCAGACTTGGGTTTGGGCACTTTCCTTTCACACCATTGAGTTCTCCTGGCACACTTTATCAAAATGGCCACTTCTCACCATTTTCTCTCTGTGTGAGTAGTGTAGAAATCTCCATTTTCCTTTGACAATATATGGAATACTATCACTTAACCCCTGATAGCATTAAATTGTCATTTAAAGGAAATAAGAAAAGCCTATTTAAATACAAATAAGGTAGCTGACGATCCCCATTTTTATGATATACTGAAACATGCTTCCTGGAAAGAACTATAATTGATCTTGGATAAAAAATTACCCATTCCATGAGAGAACATTTTTGTACTCAGATTGATCTTTTGCAAAGGGACTGTCACCCCTGATTCTGGTCATAGGTAACTTTGTGGGTGACAGCACAGACCACACCTACATCCTTTGCACACATGGCCCCTGCAGCAGTACTGGTCTCCCCAGTGCCAGGCTGTAAATGACACAAGTGAAAGGAAACACAGATAATTTCTTCTGAAAATTTAGGTTGGATCTAAGAGACGGTCAAAAGTTTCTGAGGGTTCTTAATGCAAAACATCCTGGCACATCCAAGGCTGGCCTAGTGCACAGAGAATCAGGGAAAGACAGTTTCTAGGAGAGAAAGTAGACAGACACATGCCACGAAGGACAGATGAGCGCTGAGACGGAGGAGATTGCTGAGCCCAGACTCTCATGTGGTTTCTGTGCGTCTGTGTGTCAGGAATGTGACACCACCACATCCTGTGAGTCTTCCTTTATGTTTAAGCTAGTGTCCGTGGGTTTCTATTAGTACAAACAGAGGATTCCTAATTAAATATCCAGATTTCCAATGCCTTCCTTTTGCTTGCTTATTTTTCTTTAAGGCTTCCTGTGGGTGTGTCAGATCTGGTGAAATTTTAGCAGTGAGAGATGAAGAGGTTTAGTCCATTGGTAATGGCTGCTGGCTCTTCCAAACTCTGCCGATACTATAAGTAAGCTGTTCGGTTGTTTACCCAGTGCTCCCCTGTCAGTGTTTGTCCTTGGTTTTATTTCAGAGGATGGAGGAGGAAGAAGGGACACTCTGTCCTTGGCATGACTAGTATTGCTCAGTGGCACATCTGTTTTCCTAAGACATTAACAGGTCCTTCCGGAAGCCAATTCTTCCTCAAGCATTAGGTCAGCACTCCTGATTAGAATCGGCATCAACCACCCATGAAACTGGAAGCTTCCCGTGTGATTTATCTAACAATAAAACCTCACTAATTACCCATAATTAGGAGGAAAAGCCCATCTCAATTTTAAGATTCTGAAAAAAGCAACATTTAATTTCTTCCAACTTTGCATAGTGATTTAAATACATTTGACTTAATACATAAATAAAAATTATTTCTAGATAGCACATCAGCTTAATATATGCATTTTGAGTATGTAAATGGTTTTTAAGGATCAGCTTGTTCTTTCAGTGAGACAATTTAAGCATTCTACTATTAGTATTCTCTTATAGTATTAGTTTAGTAAGTGCTTTTCCCCACTGAAAACACAATATTAACTTAATTTTAACACTTGTCAAAATTATTTTTAAACAAGGAAGGTCTGAAATGCAGGTTATATTTTTGGATCAATATGACAATGATTAGGGGAACAAATGATAAAATTTAGAGTGTCATGAAAATCTATTTTAAAGCTTTCTACATCATTCATAGGGGCTAATGTTGCAGTTGAAATGAAGTTGATTTATTGAAGAGTCTAGTGGAATGATTGTTCTGTGGATGTGTAAATCATTTCTGCTGCATGTTTAATAATGCTGTGATTTTTACACCATGGTTCCAATTGACAAAGAGACAAGGGCACATGCAAATGAGCCTGTGTTGGTGTGCCTGGTATCCAATATCATTTCTCCTGATGCTGATTTGCTGTATATGAACTTTAAAGAAAATGAGCTGGGAAGCCAGAACTGGTGGTGTAAATGGAAATATCTTAAGCGACTACACTGATTTCAAGCCCGTAGGAATGTCTCTTTAAGACACCTGATGTGAGCTGCACTGGGTGATCGGGCACAGAGCTCTCACTTGTTTTCTGAGGGAACAGTGAATAAAAATCAGGAAGAGAGCTTGGCACCACATTTGGTTGGTCCTGTGACAGTGCCTACTGAGGAGTCTGAGAACCTGACTGACACTGCCATTTATCTCCTGGTGCAGCATCTTCTCACCTGGTTCCTTGCCCTTCCTGTTACATTAGATGCATTCAGCTTCCTGCCTTACTTCTAACTTGAGCCCCTAAAATCATCTGCACGTTGTAGTAAGAAAGAGCATGCCTGAAAACTAAGGCAGGTTTTCCAAAGTCCTTTGAGACTGCCTAAAACTGTGTTTTTTCCCATAGAAGTAGGAGCTACAGCCTTGCTCAGTTGAGCCCAAGAGTGTATCTTTGACTTCACAGGTCAATCCTGACCTCCTGATCACAATGGGCTCATGGCCCAGAGGACCTCGCTGGGCATGACCCTGTCTAAGTTCTAATCCAGATCCACTATTCTCTCTGTGCAACTCAAGCAAATTACTTCCTCTCCTAGGCCTTGATTTTGTGAAAAATACAATTAAATAAAATAAGAGGAAGTGTTCAATAATTGCTAGTAAGTTTCATGACATAAGGTTTAGGGTAATATATGGGTCTTTTTATTACCTGGGACAGAATTAGTCTCCATATTCTTATCTAGCACTTCTTTGCAACAGAGAAATAGCACTTAACATTTTTAAGTACTTGGACACACATCTCTCAATATTTTGTCCATCAAATGTTAATTAAATTATACTTGCCTAATAAATGAGGTGATAGACTAAATTTAAAGCTGAATGTAAATCTAAAATTACTAGGGCAGTATCAGAGGGGTCAGTGGGGGAAAAAAGAGGGACATTTGTAATGCTATCTATATATATAAAAATCTAAGCGACTGTTATGACGGAACAATTAGAACAACCAGTCACTATGATAGGCACTGACCACCAGGAGGAAGACTCTCAATGCAGGAATGCAGGAGCTTCCCCCAGCCCACAGGCCCTGATCACTGATGGGGCTGCCAGCCAACATCCCTGTCCCTCCCCCCAGCTGTCAGACCCCCATCACCCAATCAGGGCCAGGCCCCTGGGCTGGGAACAGGAACAAGGGGTGGGTGGTGGCAGATACAGACCCTTTCCCAGGGGGGCCAAGGGCCAGCTCCCTCCTCAGGATCAATGGCCAACCTCCCAGGTCCCTCTGCCTGTCCCTCCCTTGGGCTGACAGGCCCCAATTAAGCAATCAGGGCTGGGCCCCAGGCTGGGATGGGGAACCAGGGGTGAGTGGCAGCCGATGTAGGCAGTGAAGGAAGGAGGAGGCGGGGAGATGGGGAATCTGATTGGCCCTGATCTCTGGCCAAACCTAGGGACCACACCTGTGCACAGATTTTGTGCACAGGGCCTCTAGTCAACAATAAAGATAAATTTAACAGCATGGATGGAACTGGAGAGCATTATGCTACACAAAATAAGCCAGTCAGAGAAAGATAAATATCACATGATCTCACTCATTTGTGGAATATAATGAAAAACATAAACTGATGAACAAAAACAGACCTAGAAACAGAGAAGCATTGATCAAACTGTCAAACCTCAGAGGGAAGATAGAGGAAGGTGGGGGTAAGGGGGAGAGATCAACAAAAGGACTTGTATGCATCCATATAAGCCTAACCAATGGACACAGACACCAGGGGGGGTGAGGGCATGAGGGGGAGGGGGTTGGAGGGGGCCAAGGGGAGGATAAGGGCACATATATAGTACCTTAATCAATAAAGAAAAAAGAAAAAAAAACTTTAAAAAACAAACATAAATTTAAATAAATAAATCCTATATAATAAGAGAGAAATATGCTAATTATCCATTAGGCAGTAACATCATGACCAATCTACAAGTGGTGGAGAGCTACAGAAGGGCAGGGCAGTGAGCTATGACCCAGGAGAGTTATAGGAGGGCGGGGCAGCAAGCTGCGATCAATGGAGAAATACCAGTGGCAGTGGGCGGATAATCAGCTGAGGCAAGGTGCAGCAAGCTACTTGTGCATGGATTTGTGCACAGGGCTACTAGGAAAGAAGAAAGAAAGAAAGAAAGAAAGAAAGAAAGAAAGAAAGAAAGAAAGAAAGAAAGAAAGGGAAAGAGAAAGGGAGAGAGAAAGGGAGAGAGAAAGGAAAAGAAATTTACTACATTAAGAAGTTATGCCTTGTTAGATATGGGGGAGGGAGAGGGAGGAGTTGAGGCTGCCCCCCCCCTTGGGTTTCTGCCTCTTGCGATGGGTGGGTGCCATACTGTTCACTCAGGTAGAGATTACCAGGGAAGGGCATGTCCAACAGATGGATGACCCACCTATCAGAGCACCTGTTGCATTTCACATGTCCGTGGAACATCTAAGGAATAGATATCTTGAAGCTGGACATCAGAAGAGAGACCTAAGACCTAAAATAATGGTACAGTTCACAGTTGTTGAGGCCTTGGCATTTGCTGTCCCTCCTGTCTGGAACTCTCCTCTAGATATCTGCATGGTTCCCTCCCTATCTCCTTCAAGTCTTTGCTCAAAATGTCATTTTTGCAATGAGATTCTCCTGGCTACCCAATTTCAAGTGGCAGTTGTCTCCTACCCAAGCATTGCTTGTTCACTTTCTCTGCATCATATTTCCCCACATACTTATCATTATCTAACCTACTATATATTTTACTTATTTATTTCAGTTATGAGAGTCCATCTATTAGAGGTTAAATTCCATGGGGGCAGGGGTTTTTTGTCTGTTTTGCTTACTTCTGTATCCCTAGTAGCTAGAGTGGGCATGGTACTGTTGTGCATAAATATCCAATGCAATGCCCAGGTGTTGCAATCCCCAAGAACCACGAGGGAGTCCGTTCCGATGTAAAAACAAAAGAACCTTTACTCGAGTCGACTCGGGGCTCCGTCACAAGCCCGCCAACACAGTGGCGAGGCTAGGAGGAAGACCCCGGCTTACAGGAGGACGGGGGCTTTTATTGGGCTGGGGAGTTGGTGGGTGGGGTAGTGTGTGATTGGTCGAGGGAAGGGTCAGGGTTGGTTGTGCAACGGGGAACTTCGGGAGGTCTGTTGACTCCATCAGTACATATAAGCACTTAATAAATAGTTGTTTAATGAGAGAATGAGCCCTTCCTGTGTGCCAGATGCAAAGCGCTTTGCCTATATTATCTGTTGTTCTGAATGAGAGAAGTAAATTCAGGTGACATACTCTACAAAAATGAATGAGATGTGCAGGGAGTGTGTTTAATGAAAAAGAGAACAGCACCTAGAGCAGAGAAATAAAGGACATCATCATTTTAGGCAGACAAATGTGGAGACATACCACACATAGGAAGTGAAGGAAAGCCACTCAGAGAACAGAAGGAAAACCAAGCTGCTGCAGAGCTGTCACACCAACAAAAGGAACATTTCAAAAGCGAGAAAGTGCTCAAAGGTGTCAGATGCTACAGAGAGGTCAGCTTAGGTCTGGAGAGAAAAAAAATGATTAAGAGAGATGCACCAGGAGAGGTTGGCCACCTCGGTCTCTGCGTCTGATTCATTTCTGACTAGCCGCCTACCAAAATGGGTAGATTTGTTTCCTCTGGCAAAGCATATTGCAAGGATATAAATGTCAGACTTAACTTTTAAGCAAAATGTTGATGCTGTACATAGTTCAGTGGTTCCAAGACTCTGGAATGCTGCGAACTGGTTACAATTGCGAAGAAAACATGGGTCATGTCAATGAAATAAACCCTTGCCAATCTCATTCTTCTCAATTCACACAGGGCAATCTGACTATTGGGAATGAGTAAATTCGGAATCATTTAGGAGACATGAAACCCATAAAATAAGATTGTTGATGTTGGCTTGGCTTCTAGTCCCCAGTGCACATTAGAAATCCTTTTGGAAAAGGCATGACTTCTAGTCCTTTGCCACCAACAACTTCCCTATTGTGGGCTTTGTTACGTGCCTGATGCTTCATTTGCCATAACTCACATCTGTGACAGTCTAGGTGGAATCAGAGTAGCCTGAAAGTCTTTAGCACCTTTGAGCAGGAATCTCCATCAGCCTCCTCACTCCATGCCCCAAACAAATGTAGTCATACTTACTGTCCACTCCCCACATACAACTGGCACCTGTTGTCTATTGTAGCTTGTTAATTGCTGGAAACTGATTGTTTTGATGCTGGAAACTGATTGTTTTTAGATTATCTTGGTTACTCTGAAAGGTCAGAGCTATGCACCCATTGTTTAAGTTGAAACATTGTTAATTACAGCAAATCCCCACTTGTTAATTACATGTAAAATTCTTCCTTGGAATTTCCTACCTAAGGATATGGTTGTTTTCTCGGAGATTCAATAAAAGGCTGGTGAGACCCAGGCATCAGTGGGCAATCTTACCACGCCTGGTCCCCCATTATTCCAAATTGATTCTCTTCTAATCTCTCTCTCTTCATTTTGTGTGTGGCCTCCTTCAGAACTCGAACTCTGAACAGGAACCCTGAACTGCTGGAAGTGTAAGGGGCTCCAACAGTTAATAAAGTAAGGCTTTGAAAAGGAGGAGATTATAAAAGCAGGGTGGAGATAACTTTGAATGGAGCCTCAACAAAAGTTTGTTGCTTTATTTATTTTTTTTTCCTAAGGCTACTCTGCCTCTGGGGGTTGAGCAAATTAAGGATTCCTTTTGCTTCTGGCAGTATTGCAAGCTAGCATAGCTTCCCTCATTTCTGGAGAGAACAGCTACTTATTCATTATCAGAATGACATTCGCCAGATATTTTAATATCAACAAAGACAGGTTAATGATTACTAGCCCAATTATTTCTTATATCCTCTTAGGAAGTTTCCTTGTGTACAGATTTTAAATAAGGAACATGTCCAGATTGATTTTGTTGTTGTTTGCTGTTCTTGTAAGAATCCTGAATTGTCTCATGGATGCAATCCAAGTGAACTTGGAATAAAGCTTGAGTTTCATATTTTCTGACTAATGTTCCATAAATGTCATAATTTTGCAGTTTAATGGGAATTGTTTTTTTATGTAATAGATATGCCAAACATTAATGAAGGGAAGAAGAGAATGATTGAGAAGCACCATCTCAAGTTCTAAAACATTGAAATTAACATTAAAGTTTCTTATCACTAGGAAAGGGAGGTGGACAGTCCTAGACATGAGAACAGACATAGCCTAGTCTTGCTCCGAGTTTCCCATGAGGGATTCACAGGGTAGCCTTGACCCAGCTGTTCAACCAACTCATGCCTGTGACACCTTCGTGGGTGCGGCAGGACTGAGAGACTCCCTTACTAGATGTCCAGCTGGTGCAGGGGTGTTGGAACAGTCTTGCGGTAACACGGCCTTAGGACATTCTCATCACCCCCTGTCCTCTAAAGCTCTGGGCGGAGGTCTTCATCTAATTTAGAGATCCATGCATGATATTTCTTATCCAAACTCAGCAAATATATTAATCCTTATATGAAAATCACTGCGTAGGGAAAGGTTTAATACCACTATGACTTAGAGTGGCAGAAAAAGTCAGTCTGATTTAGTCAAAGTATGAAATCATAGAAAAATTTTAAGAAATGTAGTAATATTACTTTGATAGACTTATAGTAACGAGGATCAGGTTAAATCCTGGCCTAATGGCAATTCTTTAAGAAAGTATTTGAACAAACCCTTAAGAATGGTTCCTTTTTAAGGTGTTGTCTTCGTGTACTTCCAAAGGCACTTCTAAAGTGAGGCTTCTTGAAAACTACCATCTTGCCCTAACCGGTTTGGCTCAGTGGATAGAGCATTGGCCTGTAGACTCAAGGATCCCAGGTTCGATTCCAGTCAAGGGCATGTACCTTGGTTGCCAGCACATCCCCAGTGGGGGATGTGCAGGAGGCAGTTGATCGATGTTTTTCTCTCATCGATGTTTCTGACTCTCTGTCCCTCTCCCTTCCTCTCTATAAAAAATAAATAAAATATTTATTTGGGGGAAAAAAGAAAACTACTCTCTTACATAATTTGAGCATCCTTCTGCAGCCACATTTATCTTTTTCATTTGTTTACATAAACACTCTTATTTTATGGGTTTAATGTCTCCTAATCTCCTAAGTATTTATTTCAATGTGAAATGCTACATATGTTCCAAATGACTCAAATTCTTAACAAAAGGAGTCAAAGTATATGAAGTTTTATTATTGTGGTTATTTTCTATCCCAGTTTTCCCTATCTACACAGTGTGTGATAAACATGCTAAATGTTTGAACTAATGAAGCAGTAAGTGAATGAATGGCAAAAGGCCATAAATTCGACCCTCATAACCTCACTGTATTCCATATACAGAGACAGAATCCCTAATTCTGACCAGCTGTTTAATGCCACCTACAAAGGCCATTTGTGCAACCAAGACCACTGACTTAGTCAACGCAAGCTGCCATAACCAAGTACCATAGACTGGGTAGCTTATAACTCACAGAAATGTATTTCTCAGTTCTGGAGGCTGGAAGTCTGAAATCAGGGTGCCAGCGTGGTTGGGTTCTGGTGAGGGCCCTCATCTGAGTTGTAGACTGCCACCTTTTTGTTATGTCTCCCAGAGCAGAAAGAACAGAGAGCTCTCTGGGGTCTCTTTTATAAGGGCACTAATCCCATTCATGAGGGCTTCACCTTCATGACCTGGGCAACTTCCAAAGGCCCCACCTCCTAATACCATCATATTGGGGGCTAGGATTTCCACATATGAATTAGGGGGGAAGGGAGGGCATAAACATTCAGATCACAGCAGCCTTGAAGGAGAGCTGTATGGCATGGGGTCTATTTCATCATGACAGTCTCCGTACTCACAGTGACAGAACTCAGCACTCCTCACATTTACATGTTTAGGACTCAGGAGGAGTTTGGGGTGTAATTGTTTCCTGGCTGCACAGGAGTTAGAAAGAATATATTGTAAGTAATTTTATATCAGATCAGAGCTGTGTCAGGCTCTATGGCTTCCCATGATTGGGTATAAATGGACCAGGGCATCTGATGGTTTCTCAAGCCCAGTAAGTGGGCCACCCACTATTGGTGAAGTCACCCAAACGTCCTTCCTCTGGGCTCACAGTCCATTCCCATTCCACATCTCTCAGTGGCCTCACAACTATATCGAGAAACATAAACTCCAAGGATAAGGCTGAGAATGGATTCTCCCGGGAGAACAGACTGGCTTTGGGAAGTCAGTGATGCCTGTGGACATGCGGTTCTCCAACAGCCAGGCTCAAGGAGTCATTTCCAAACTCCTGTTCTTCAAGAGTCTGTGTTTTAATGCATCATGCCACAAGTCACATTGGATTCCGGTCTCGGCTGTCAGGTCTCTCCCAGAGAGCAGCTGAGACAGGGGAGCAGCTGGGAGACAGGGGAGTGGCTGGGAGACAGGGGAGTGGCTGGGAGAGTGTTTAGGGAGCTCCATCTCTTGTCCACATTGAACCCCCCCTCTCACCCCCCCAACAGCGTGGCTGCTCTGTGAGTCAAAGTCAAGCAACAACTTTACAATCACAGAGCTACTTCCAAACATTCCAAGCCCTGCTTTAATGGCGCTAAGTATTCTGGAAGGAATTTCTCAAGAGCACATGCATTTACTTCTAGTATTTTCTCAGCCCTGTGATATATAACACTGTGACTGAGAAAATCAAAACAATAACCGAAAGTCATTAAGACAGGAGTCACCTGAGTGAATTATTTCTAGATTCCCAGCCTGAGATGCCATCTGCAGACTTCTTCCCTGATTAGATTAGGCTTATAATGGCCTCCAAGCCTTTTCCAAAACTAAGAAATTATGTTTCCTGATTCTAAACCCCTTGCCTTTTAGGGTATATTGAGATGAGATTACCAGGGCAAGTTCTTTTTTTGTATAGACTGTTCCACAAAACATTCATTGCTTCCTATGAGTTTTTAAGATAGTTAATCTGGTATCCCAAGGCTGCCTGTGCTATTATCAGTCCTGCCTCACACATCGCTGCGGCAGAGACGGGCTCTATGGAATCAGAACGACTGGCTGCCGGCATTTCAGATGTTCCCTGACGGCTTAGAACTGTAACTTCCTCCACAACAGGCTCCACTACTTACATTGTCACGATCTCGGCTAATATAAATACTGTGTTGTTGTTTTTTATTGTGTCAGGATTGTTCCTACTGTTTTCTTTTTAAGGGTAGAAATCTGTGAGGAAAAAATATAGCCTGTTTTACTCATTAATGAGTCAGAGGAAAAGTCACCACTACTTCTAATTATCTGGGGTCAATGTCAGGGCCTCTAACAAGGATACTTTATATTTAAAAAGTCTCTAATATGCCAAGTTGTACAAAGGTAAGAAATTTTTCATGACCATGTTACCTGCCCCCAAGTCATGTACATACTCCATCCTGTGACCTGGGGCTCTTGGTAGTCTAGGGGTTTTTCTGTGACATTGAGATCAGACTTTGGATATAATAAGTGTTTTTTGTATAAAACGAGGCAAAATATCCCCCCAGGGATAAATATTAGCAATCCACTGAACTTGCAGCTTTGCTCCCGTTCGATAGCACCTGCTCCATCACTGCTGGGCAAGCAAAGGTGATTGACTGCCTCCCTGCAAGCAGCATTTGGCTCCTAGAGAAAGCATGGTCATGGCTTAATCTCGAGACACTTGGGCTGGGGTCAAGGGTTTATGCAGGTGGATAGTCTGAAAGGTCTAAACTTGTGTCCTCCCATCCCTGACAAGGTCACCTTAAGGTCAGACGAGGGCTCTGAAAGGCTCGCTGATTTCCCGCCCTCTCCACAGAATAGAGGGGGTACCTCCTTCTAATCAGAAGCCAGTCTCTCCCACCCCCTCGGACATCTTACTATCCCCTTCCTCTCCCGCATCTTTCTCTTTCCCTTATCTTCAACCTCTCCCTGTCTGCTTTCTCCTCCCTGCCATCATTAAACATGCCCAAGTCTTCTTTATCTTTGCCTAACCCTCCCCTCCCTTAACCTCATGGCCACCTCCAACCACAGCCCTATTCACTATCTCTATGTCAGCCAGAATTCCCCAAAGCATTGCTCTCACTTACTTTATATCCAACTCCTCACTTCTCTTTTACTTCTTAACCCTCCTCAATCCCAGGTTAACCTTAGCACCCAGCCCAAACTACAAAATTACTAAGATACTAATGATTATAAAGTTAGACAGCACTTTGCCATATAACCAATAATTTCACTCCCACGAGAAGTGAATGCTTCCCTCGCTGCTGCTCACGACCTCTCCATCTCTCTGGAATCCATGTATTATTTTCTCTTTTCCACTAACTTCCATGCCACTGCCCTGTCCAAAATACCACCATCTATTTTCTACTCTACACTTCTATTTGGTCACCCAGCAGCCTCTTCTTCAAACCCTCTCCACTTTGCAGCCAAGGTGATCTTTTAAAAACCCAATAAATCATTGCATTTCTCTGCTTCAGACCTGCTTGTGGTTTCCTACTGCTTTTATAATAAAGCCCAAATCCCTCCACCCGTCCTGCCAGGCTCTGCATGCTCTGGCCCCCGTGACCTTCAGCCTTTATCCCCCACTGGGCTTCCCCACATCTCTCTGCAGCAGCCACAACAGCTTGCCTTCTCCCCGCAGATGTATCAAGCTCTTTACCACTCCGGGTTCTTTGCATATGCTGTGGCTTCTCCTGCACATCACTGACTAATCCTTTTTTACCCTTCAGGCCTCGGCTTAAATGTCACTTCTGGGGAAAGCTCTCATCAGAAAGTAGCTTTGCTTCCCTCATTCTATGCTTTCACATATTATCTTTGAACATTTATCTTTCATATCAAACCCTTCTTGGAAAGGCAAACAGGAAGTGGGTCTGGCTTACTCATGGATGTCTCCCTAAAGCTAAGAATGATGTAGGATACACTGCAGGTACCCAATAAATATCTGTTGGAAGAAGATAAAATGTTAATAAGATTAGTAATGCGCAGCCTAATACATTGCATATAGGTAGAAAATGGTGAGCCGTTGAAGGCATCTGTGCATGCAAAGACAAGGGGGAAATGTGTTTCATGGTATCACTTTGGAAGTCATGTGCAGGGGAGATGGGGGAAACCTACAACACTGAGATTATAACGTAATGTATTAGGCCTGGGGTGATAGGGTCAGGCATAGCATGGTGCCAATAGGAACGGGGAGAAAAAATTCTAGGATTTGCTAACAAAGTGAATCTGCAAGTGACTAGGAAACATGTAAATTCAGAAGGTAGGGGCTGGTGATTTTGAAAGAATAGAAATTAAGGAATGCAACTGGGTTTCAGGGGAAGCTAATGATGTCAGGTCAAGAAACTGTCATGGTGACAGTACAGACAACCTGCAAGTCGCCTGAAAAGCCGAAGTCCTATTTCAAAGGCGGCCCACATACCTTTGCCAATTAGGACCATCTGCCAGGAGAGCTGAAGTGAACTTGCTGTTCATCCAGATACTTTTCTCAGCAGGTCGTCTGTCTCCTTCTCTTTGGAAGGGGGGTTGAGTGAGGCCAGACCACATTCCATACACAGCCAGGGCCACGCACCACTGGGGAGATACCTGCATTCTTCTGGGGAAACTGCCTGAGACTGAAGCAGATTCCAAATTCCAGGGCATCATTCACCAAGTGGCCAGATTATTATGACCACCTGACGTTTGTAGGCAAATTAGCTATAATTTCTCGCTGAAGTTGCTAGAGGGCCAGACCATTATCAATAGGGAAGCAAGTTGTTTACCACGACAGTAGAAGTGATTTTCTTTCTGAAGATATGGGTAAACAACTCGATTTAGCAGCCTTTGAACGTGGGATATATATGAACGTGAGTGGCCAGATTATTATGACCACCCCATCAGTACTTGGTTGGGCCACCTTTTGCCTTCAATATTGTGGCCATTCTTCTTGGCATTGACTCCATGAGATGTTGAAAGGTGATGCGAGGAATTTGACACCATGCCTGATGAATAGCACTGTCCAGTTCTGTGAAATTTGATGGCTGTGGAACCAGCTGCCTGATGACTCTTTTAACTTCGTCCTGCAAATGCTCAATTGGATTGAGATCTGGTGACTGTGGGGGCCACTTAGGCAAGGTAAAGTCTCCCTTATGTTCTTGAAACCACTCTTGCACAATATGAGCACCGTGGCATGGTGCATTGTCTTGTTGGGAGAAGCCATCTCCATTGGGATATGATATACCATCAACATGACAGGATGAACTTGATCAGCAACAATACTTAGGTATGTTATGCTATTCAGATGTTACTCTACACGAATTAAAGGGCCCAAATCATGCCAGGAAAACATGCCCCAAACCATAACACTGCCCCCACCTGATTGAAGGGTTGTACTCATGCATGTGGGGTGCATGCTTTCATGCTGTTTCCGGCAAATTCTCACTCTGCCATCTGCACGATGCAACTGGAAACGTGATTCATTGGACCACATAACATTTTTCCAATGCTAGACTATCCAATCCTTGTGTTCCTATAGGAATTGGAGACGTTTTATCTTGGTAACTGCAGACAGCAAAGGTGTCCGAACAGGCCTTCGGCTTCCATATCCCATATGATGCAGTCTATGGCTAATTTGCCTACAAACATCAGATGGTCATGATAATCGGGCCACTCAGTATGTATATATATATCCTATCTAATAAAAGAGTAATACACAAATTAACCATCACTTTAAGATAAAGATGGTGGTGCCCACAGTCAATAAGGAGGGAATATGCAAGTTGATGTGGCAAAGATGGCAGCACTGCCCAGAGCCACGGAGCTTGCCAGAGAGCGGACAGGAAGGCTATGTCCAATACTGTGATATAGCTGCAAGTAGTGACTCTCCCTATGCTTCCCCATGTAGATCCAAACTTCATTTTCTTTACTCCATTTGACTGTTCTTTGCATAGCTGCTCATTTCCTCTGTAATATTAGCTGACTCTTAGAGGAATCATGGCACAAGTTTTAACAGCATGCCCATTATTGGATAATCACCTGTATGAAATCTCAAGACATAGCCTTCCCACCAAGCCAGTAGTGGGAATGTGGATGGGAAGGCTAGGGGTGATCAGGTCAGGAAGGGAGGGCAGTTGGGGGTGATCAGGCCAGTGATGGGGAGCAGTTGGGCATGATCAGGCCAGCGGGAGGGAGCAGTTTGGGGCAAGCAGGCCAGCAGGGGGGGCAGGTGGGGTCGATCAGGTCAGCAGGGGGGTACAGTTGGGGGTAAGCAGGCTGGAGGGAGGCAGTTGGGGTGATCAGGCTGGCAGGCAGGTGAGTGGTTAGGAGCCAGTGGTCCCGGATTGTGATAGGGATGTCCACAGGGATTGGGCCTAAACCCACAGTCAGACATTCCCAATGGGTTACCAGATTGGAGAGGGTTCAGGCTGGGCTAAAAGACAATCCCCGCCCTTGTGCATGAATTTTGTGCACCAGGCCACTAGTGTGTGTGTGTGTATATATATATATTTTTTTCCATGTTCAAAGGATGTTAAATCGCACTGTTTACCCATATCTTCAGAAAAAAATCACTTTTACTGTCGTGGTAAACAGGTTGCTTCCTTATTTATAATGGTCTGGCCCTCTAGCAACTTCAGAGTGAAATTATAGCTAATTTGCTTACAAATGTCAGGTGGTCATAATAATCTGGCCACTCAGTGTATCTTCCCTCCTGCTTGTATCCCCTAATCTTCAACAGAGGTGACCTATAAAGCAGGGCAATTAGCCCCAGACAATTACGCAATGATGAGTGAATGTATGGGTTATGCCCTGGTAGACTTTGCTTTTCTGAGGCCAGGGGAAAAGCCCTGTCACTAAGGCACATGGGACCCTATGGAAACAGAGGAGCTGAGAAGGCTCCAGGGGCTGTGGGCCTGGAGGAGAGATTCTGGAGACCTGTCTCCACCGAGGGGCTGAGATCTCACCAGCGTGCAGGGAATGGCACTGTTTGCCTAACTTAAACTAAGAGGAAAAAGAGTGATTTTAGACTACAAAGCATAAAGGAAGAGGATTGCCTGAAATATGGAACTGAAGTTTGCAAAAACCCCTAATACGGATAAAAACAGTACTGTTTAGTGCTAGAGCCAGCTGAGGCTCTGCATGGATTGCTTCGGGTCTGGGAAATGGGGAAGTGTCTGCTGTATCTACAGAGAATAGAGACCCAAGTTAAGGACCCAAAGCACTCTAGTGGGACAAGATCCGTGCTAGAGAACTTTCTTGGGGCTCCAGGAGGAGATGCAGAATGGGTTTAAGTTGGACTGCACAGGGTCAGTCTCAGTTCAGATTCCAGACAATTTGACTGTCTAATATATTCAAGTCCACACTGCATCCACTTTAGTCCAACATGGTTAAAAAATACAGTAAGGCAAATTTTAAGGCTCCCTCTCTAATCCTGCTCCTGCATGCTACCCTTGCTTAGGCAAACCCATTTCCCACCTCTCATGAGAAAAAGGAAAGGCCCATTTTTTAATACACTGCAGAGTCATAGATCTAAGATTTGATTCGATTTGCTTATGCCTTATTTGCCTGCTACTAACATCCTGATAACAAGGTGACTGTAGCTGCTAATGTTTTCTTATAGTATACTAGAGGCCCGATGCACAAAATTCGTGCAAGAGTAGGCCTTCTTTCCCCCAGCTGCTGGCACCAGCTTCCCTCTGGCACCCAGGACCCAGCCTTCCCTCTGGCCACCCGCAGGCACTTGGGACCTGGGCTTCTCTCGAAGTCCTGACTTTGTCTGGGAGGTCATTGGAAGGACGTCTGGTCTAATTAGTATATTATGCTTTTATTATTATTATAGACTAGGGGCCCGGTGCACAAAAATTTGTGCACTCGGGGTGGAGGGAGTCCCTCAGCCCGGCCTGTGCCCTCTCACAGTCTGGGACCCCTCAGTGGATGTCCTATGATGGCCCCAGTCTGCCAGGCGCCTTTTGTGTGTGTGTGTGTATGTGTGTGTGTGGCCACTGGGGACCTGCCCCCAGCCGCATCTGAGGCTCGG
>PVJC01024200.1:0-25748 GCA_004026665.1 Murina feae
GGGATCAGGGAGCAGGAAAAGGCTGGCCTGACCATGAGGTGGGGTTTTCCCTGCTTTCTGGTGGCTGGAGGAAGATGGGCAGTAGGCAAGCTTGGGAGGCAGGCAGCACCCAGCCCTGGTCACAGCTCAAAAAAGAGAACAACATGCAGGGGAGGGCAAGAGTCTGAGAGATCAACATAGAGGGGGTTCCTGCTCCAAGCCTCCACGGTGTGCCTGGGGGCAGGCCCCCGGCAGGTAGACACACACAGGAGGACTGCTCCGAGCCTCAGATGCGGCTGGGGGCAGGTCCCCAGTGGTGACACACCACATACACACACACACACACACACACACACACACACACACACAAAAGGCGCCTGGTAGACTGGGGCCATCATAGGACATCCACTGAGGGGTCCCAGACTGTGAGAGGGAGCAGGCCGGGCTGAGGGACTCCCTCCACCCCGAGTGCACAAATTTTTGTGCACCGGGCCCCTAGTGTATATATATTGCCCCCACCCCTTCCCTCATTTCATATGTTGAGGCCCTAATTCTCAATGTGACTGTGAGGTCTTAATCCGATAGTATTGGTGGCACTACATCAAGGGTAAGAGAGAGATCTCTCTTTCCATTCGAACTGAGGACTGGCCATGTGAGGACACAGTAAGAAGGGGACCTTCTAGAAACCAGAAGGTGGGTGCTCACCAGGCCCCAAATCATTTGGCACTTTGATTGTGGATTTCCCAGCCTCTAAAACTGTAAGAAAATAAAATTTAGTTATTTAAGTCATACAGTCTATGTTGTATTTTGCTGTAGCAGCCTGAGCTGACTAAGACACTTGACTAAGATACCAGTTTTACTGATTCCAAAATAGAAAAAATAAGGTGGCTCAGGAATCTATATTATAAAGAATCCTCATACCCCTGATATATAGGGGTATAGCAAATACATTCTAAGTATTTAGGAGAGGATAGACAGTGTTACAGCAATGGGTAGGAAAGAGTTGGGAGTGACATATGGTGGGAGTATTTGGTCTCAAGATTTAAGTGTCTAAGTGTTTAAGGCCCTTAGCAGGGCCTAGGACTTGATGGTAGACTATGGTCTTTGCTCAGATAGCCAGTCAAATCCATTGATGGTACATGGCAAATCCTGAAGACTTCTGTAAGAAGCCAGCCACAGTCTGAGCTAATCATGCCTATCAGGTAATATAGTGCAGTCACAGAATCTGCTAGATCTCAGGAGTTTTGCTTTTACTTCTCCCATGCAGGGTTGTATTACTTAATTTGAGAGCCACCTTGAGTAGTTATTAAGGGATGAGAAATTGGGTTTGGTACTGCAGATGTCTCTGAAGGTCCATTTTTGACCCCTCTTTCCAGGTTCTTGGTATTTTTATACTGTTCCTGACAAGAATCCTCTCAGATAGTATTTCTCATCCCAGACCTTGTTTCTTTTTCTTTTTTAATATCACTTTCTCCCACAAAGCTCTAGGCGTGTGCCTGTATATACATTGCACATTCTCAACACCCTCATACAAGCTTGTGGTCAATTGCTAAACTAATCCTTTCAATACTGTATATTAATGCATTTCCAGATGATGACTTTTCAGGTGGCTTACTTACATTTTAATAGCCTTCAGGATACTAAGCCTCTTTTATCACTGCTGAGCACGCACCTATATGCAGGCACTTACACTCTCACAACACATTTTTCTTATTTTTTTTTAAATTGGTTGAATTTAGAGAGAGAAAGGGAGAGAGAGAGAGAGAGAGAGATCTGTTGTTCTACTCATTAGTGCATTTGTCTCTTGATTCTTGCATGTGCTCTGATTGGAAATTATACCCACAATCTTGGTGTATCAGGGCCACACTCTAAACAACTCAACTATGCATCCAGGGCCAACACACAACATTTTACATACTGTACCTTACCTTGTCATTTTCAAGTTCCCATGTTGGCGTTACTGCTGAAGCAGTTGAGAAGCACTCTTCATTTGTGAGAAAGTTGGGAGTGATATGTAATATGACTGATAGAATCCTCAACTTGGCCTTTAATAAGAACAGGACGGCATAATTAGAATGCCCTTATCGTCTCTTTGAAGAAAAGCTTAACATTTTAAGACTGTAGCAAATCTATATTTGCACAAATATCTTTAAAAATACTTTATTCCTCTGGAATTGCTGATGTTTCCTTCTAAAAATAATGGTAAGCTTCTGGAAACATTCATAGTTCAGGTAGATTGAGAATGAAATAGTATTATTTTTCTTACTCTGTCTGGGAGCCTTTGATTGTATTATTTTCTCATTCCTCTGTGAATCAGGTATTATTAGCCTCATTGTATGTTTGAGTGAATTGGGATTCTGAGAGCTTAGGATTTAAACACAGGTCTTCCTGACTCTGAGTCATTGTATCTTCCATTATTTTATGAAAAAATCTTTTGGCCAATATTAGAAGGTAAAAGAACACATGTTCAAGCAAATGTACTGTATTTAATGAAGGGAAATACTTGTGAACTTGGAAAAATTACTTAAACACACCACGCGACTGTGTTTTTATTTTTTTATTTGCAAAGTGAAGATAGTAAGAATAAACACCTTGTAGGACTGTTAAGAGGTTAAAATTAGATAATGTATTCATAGAACTTAAAACCTCTGCACACAGCAAGTGGTCAACGATTTTTTCATTAAGACAAGAACAAGACTACGTATGTAAGTTATTTTTAACTTATATAGGAAATAATTTTGGGACATTAATAATTATTTGAAATTACTTTGTCTTACGCCATGCTTTGGTGTTTAAGAATCTGTGACTTCTGCCGCAATATGCTGCGCATCATAGAGAATAGGAAGCACCTTGTCTGCCATGGAGCCACTTAGGTCCATAAAACACACACACATTAGAGGTCACCAAATTGTGAGGTCCCACCTGGGTGTGCTGTAGGTGTTTGGCAGGGGAGATGTTGTGGGCCCCAAACCGAGATTGGATCAATGCTGTCATGGACTCCTTAAGAAGTGTAGAATGTGGAGAGGGAGAGAAGGCACATGAGCCAAGTTAGGAGAGACAAAGAGCGAGGCCCTTGCAGGAGAAACAGTCAGACGGAGTCCATGAAACTGCCTTACTGAAACAAAAAAGGAAAAACAAAAACCCACTATATCACTTTCAGGAGAAACAGCCAGACGGAGTCCATGAAACTGCCTTACTGAAACAAAAAAGGAAAAAAACACCCACAACATCACTTTTTTTTGAGTGGCTACTCTGTTAAGTATTTTATTATTTTTCTTTCTGAAATCCTAAGAAGTGAATTTTAAATTAGGCCTATTTGTAATCTGATGCCTGTTTTCTCCATTTCTTAGAGCAGTCTTTATAGTAGCCACGAAAGTGTGGAGCTTAAACAATTATCAATAATAGTAGCTCAGTGTGGAGTTTTTCCACATAAACTCCAAAAAACAAAGGCCTTCCTCTGAATTATTTTATCTCTACATGTGAAATTACCTAAATTGTTTGAAAATGTTGCTGGACTCCTTATATGCATTTCCAAGAAACCTCCTGCCAACCCTCTGAATTTTGCTTTCACCAAGCAGGTGGAGAATCTATATTATACTGAATAGACTCCTTTGTTCCTCTTCCCCAATATTTACCTGTCACCTATCTTGTAGTGTCTGTTGCAATGCATAGAAGATTACTTTTCTTTAGATAAACTTTCAGAGAGATTGTAATAACTCTTAAGCCTTTGTGCTTGCGTTTATCTTATCTATGCTTTCAAGTATGCTTTCACACCATTTTTAACAGTTTTATTGAAATACAATTCACATACCCTCCAATTCACTCATTTAAACTGTACAATTCAATGGCATCTAGTACAGTCATAGAATCCAGCAGTCACTTTATCACCTCAGAAAGAAACCCTAACCTTTCAGCTAGCATCCCTTACTCTCTCCATCCCCCTAGCCTTTGAAAATTGATAAACTACTTTATTTCCATAGACTTGCCTATTCTGGACATTTCCTATAAATGCATTTTATTGTATAAAACACTACATTTTACTTACCTTTGGTCAGTTCATGTACATGGGATTATTTCAACTTTTTTGCCTTTTATGAATATTGATACTGTGAATATTCATGTGCAATTTTTGTATGAACATGTTTTCTTTTTTTTATAGTATATTTTAGGAATTGTTGGATCTTATGGTAACTCTATGTTTAATCCCTTCAGCAATTTTGAGTCTGGAGCTGGTTTCACAATAGAGCTATATCCAAGCAAGCCAGGTGCAAGTATTTGCCTGAAAATGCTCTTATTTTTCTTGGCTTCATTGAAGGCCCTATGCTCTTCTTGTATTCCTGTTCTTTTTTCTGTCTTTACACAAATCCAGTACGTAGGGAATGTATAACCCACACTGCTCCTCTGGGCTCTAATCTCTCCATCTAAATGGTCAATAGCAGACTTTCTGAATACCCCACAGGGATTTATAAATCAATCATTTGTTCTCCTCCTTCCCACATGCTCCTCCTCCTGGATATTCTAAGTGGATGAATGACACATCCTAATAAGAAATCCGATAGCCATAGTAGGCTCATTCTTTCCCCTATATCATCCATCACTAAACTCTATTGATGCAGTCTTCTAAACGTCATGAATCTGTCCCCTCATCCTACTATTGCTGTCAATGCCTTGGTCTGAAGTGTCAGGTCTTCTCCATGCAGTAGCCTGTTACTTATCACTCTGTAAATCATTCCCTCCTTCCTCCATCTGTTCTCCCTGAGGCTGCCAGGAGAGTTGATCTTAAACACAAATCTAATCATATCACACCACTGCCTAAACTCTCTCAATGTTTCCCCATAGTCTGTAGAATAAAATACAAACTACCAGGCTTAGTGTGTCAAACTTTTCATAACCTACCCCTCATAATCTCCCAAGCTTCTTTTTTGATTATTTCAATCCTGTGTCCAGACACACCAAAATCTGTAGAGGCTCCCAGATGAATTGTGGGTATTTTCACCTTCATGTCTCTGGTTCCTTTACCTAGTCTGCACTGTCTCTCGGTCCCACGTGGTCTTGTTATAGGTGGGGAAAGCTTCTTGTCCCCACCATTTGCTAGTGGGAGTAGGATAGTTAGGATGCTGCTGGAAAAAGAATTTTTGTAGGCCCCCACGGGAGGTTGAGATATTGCAGAAAGCTTTATTTCTGTGGCATTACACCCTCAAGTTTCCAACGTCTTATTTCCCTTAGTCTCTCCAAAAAATAAGTCCCATTTCATTTTCAGCAAGGCGAAGATGCAAGCTAGAGTCCAGAGTTTCCTTTCCACGTTGCAGGTGAGTCCAGTACAGCATCAGGCTAGCTTACTTTTCCCCACTGCAGTTCATCAGACCATTGAAAGTGGGGTTCACAGGGCCATGGCCAAGGAGGGAACATGAGCAGGAACAAAACAAGAGAACTTAGAGGTAAGAGAGCCAAGAGCCAAGAGAGTGAGCTCCTATGTCTGGGGCCGGGGTGGGGAACTTCCGACTCAGGATTCATATAAGGCCCCCAAAATCATTTGATCTGGCCCTGCCAAGGCCTTAGGGATGAGGTAATTAAATATCTGACTAAATGTAGCAGGCTAATTTTTAAGTTGAACATTTTGTTTGGCCTGAAAATGATGTCATAGATATCCAAATGGCCCTTGTCAGAAGAAAGGTTCCCCACTCCTGGACTACGGGACTGTGTATCCTCAAATTACTTTGTGCTGGTAGTGATTTCTGTTTCCAGATTTGACTGACAGGCATCATCCCTAGGTCCCCCTGACTTTACTTCACATGTGCCTACCTCCCCCTTTGTCCAGTCTCTTTCCCCAGTAATCTGCAGTGATCTGCAGGGAATGGACTGGTGGCTCCCTGGGGAGTCTACAGTTGCAGCTTCCTGGTGAAGCTGCCCAAATGACCATGGTTATAATGCCTGGCCTCCCCTTTGCTCCTTTCTATTCTTAATAACTAGCTACTCACAAAAGTATCAGTCTGACTAAATTCTACAATCTTTGTGTGGCAAACAAACAAACATGTATTATAAAAATACTATATTTTAAGTGTCCCTTTAACAGGCTGTCTTTCTTAGTTCACTGTTAATTCTTTGAGGTTTAAGACCACATCTGTTTTATCTTGTCATCTCAGCACTCTGAACAATAGTAGGTACTGAATAATATGTTGAACAAATGCATGAATTCTGTTTACTACAGATATTTCAAGAACCCTCAGATCCTCTATGTTTCAGAGTCCCTGCCTGTGTTTCATCGACCCCAACATATTCCATGCCTAGAACTCTTGACTTCATATGCTATACTCGTGGCCCTTTTTCCTTACATTTGCTTCCCTGAAGCTGCTAATTGATTTTCTTTCTGGTTCTCAAGGTTATGCTTGCTGTTTTGCCTCGGAATTGGCAAGGATGGCTGCTTAGACTGATCTCCAAAGGCCAGGAGACTTGAACTCACTCTGTAGCTTATGAGGGCTCTGAATGTGCCTCAGCGTCATGCTGCCACTTTATTATGTTATGGAGGCCTGAGGGTGCTTTTCTTTGCAAACAAATATAATGGGAAATGAAACATTTGCCTCTGTACTAGCTGTTGCTTAATGGCCAGAGAAAAGTCCAAACAGTTTTATAAGCATTATGTCCGTTTATTTTTCTGACTCTCACTTTAAACAGTCAAATTTAGTAGTTAGATTTTTAAAAAGGAAAGAGAGTATAGTGGTATAGGAATTCAAAGACTGCATACCTCTAGAATCACTTCTTTAAACATCTGCTTCTGTTATAAGGAAAATTGCTATTATTTCAGTATCTCTCATGGGCATCCAAGTCCTCCCATTAAAATGAAAGTATTTGCACTTAGGAGGAAGAATTAGTAGGGCCGTTCTATGAAATGTAGAATGGATGGATGGGTGAGTGCATTTAAGGCAGAAGAGGCTTTATTTGTATAGAGGTGAAATATTGTCTAACATATATAGCTGAGAAACATCTAGTTCCAGTTACCACTAGTCTGCTAATCAATCTAACAAAAATATCTTAATGGTTATCTTGGGAGGGTCATTTCAGTTTTGACTGATAGCTTTAAAGTTCCTTATATTTTGATATTGATTAGCATGAATATAGAAAATAACTTCAAATTTTCAGCTTTTTTATATTTCATACAGTGTTTTGAAAGGACATAATAAACAACTACATTGATGATTATGTAGTTTAGTTTTTATCAACAAAAAGCTGTATTTCCCATGCTTTTTATCACTGGAGAGTTTGTATATTAAAGACATTTGTAAAGATTTCAGACAACAAATGGAAATATGATTCATAAAGCAAAGAGAAGGAACTGTGATATCATAAGGATTGGAAGTAATTACCCTGCAGAATTGCTTTCAGTTTTAAATACAGTGTTTTGATGAAAGATGAATAGGTTTTCGAGCCTACCAATTCTCTCAGACATTACCAATAAGGTCAAGTCTGGAGGAAATGAAGGCAACAATATAAATAGGAACTTTCATAATGAAACTGCTGATTGCAGGAGATAAGTGAGATCCACAAACAGACTGATACAGAAGACATCTGCATTGAATGTAATATGCCGAGTATTAGTTTGCAGTTTGAAAATCTGAAGTAATTCTCATTTCTGAAATTTCTACAGGTTGTCTCAGAATTGTTTCCTGCATTTCCTGTAAATACCGTCCTTGAATTTACCCCCCATATAGTTTTATGTTTAGAAAAGTCAAACAGAATCTGTTTTCTAAATCTGTTGGGAATGTAAAACATTCCTCTAAGTTTTGCATGTACACTCCCCTATCCCCTGCTGGAAAAAGTGGCAACCAGGAGACAGTAGGATTCAGAAGCACACATTTATTGCATAGGCCTGTGAACCACCCTTTATCAGTTATCACAGTCTTAGAAGAACAACAAGCACAGCAAAAATCCAAGGGGGCTGAGGAGGGGTGAGGGGCAAAGAAGCCTCTGTTACTTTTGTTGGTGATTTTCTGTGGAAGTCTGTAAATACAACTGAGGGTGTAGAAAGAATGAATGTGTCCTTCACTTTTATGGCCTAAAACAGGGATACAGAACACAGTGGGAAAGATGTTTTATGAGGAAGCATCTGGGGTGGAAGGCATCCCTTAAACTTTATGATTGACTATGAAAAGAGATAAACTGAAAGATCAACTCACTTTCCAAGTTAAGAGCAAAGACTTATTGAAAGGCCACATTTTTTTCTTTTGGAGTCTAAGCAACAAAACAACGCTGTCGGAGAGTTGGGTTAAAGCATTTTAAGTATACTGTCTGATGATTGCAAGGGGCAGATGTGTGGTTTAGCTTCTGAGTAGGTTTTCTCTCTCTCCTGATGTGTTACTGTTAAATAATCTTTCCTGTCTGTTGTAAGTGGAAAAGGCTATCGTATTCAGTTCTTGCCACCAAAGGTGTAAGCTTGATGCAGTATTCACGGAGATGAAATTCTGACTTTCGTTGTTGAAAATGGTAAGTTGAATACCAGGCATGAAGGCGTGGAGCTTGAAGGATGTTAAAAGTCATTCTAGTCCCTCTTTTCTGGGCCAATAGCAGTCTGAAACTTAATATTCCTAACATGTATCCATTTACTTATGTGCTTGCACATTTATTTAACAAACATTCATGTGGCACTTACCAAATACCAGGCACTAAGTATATAAAAGAACCTGATGGAATAGAAACTCTTATTATTCCTAATACGCAGATGAGAAAATGGAAGCAAAGTCACAAAACATTACTTTCTCAAGGCCACACACTATAAGCCTATACACTCAGTCAGATTCTGGCTCCAGAATCTGTACCTTCTGCAACTAAGCTAATACCTCTACTTCTTCAAGCTAAGTATTTATGCATATAGACCATATTTTAAAGGTGAAAACACTATAGTGTGAAGATGGAGAATATATTAATAGCCATACATGTAAGTCCTAAACTCCAATGTAAAGGTTTTGTAAAGAGCTGACTGCCTTTCTCAGAGGGCAGAAGACCTGAACATTTAGTAAAGGGAAAGAGGGGTAAAAAGGTTTAAACCCAGGAAGCTGGGTGCAATGATAAGGCTTCAGAAAAACTCTTAAGTATATTTGGGAAAGGGAGTTGCTGAAAGTAAGATGGGTGCTGACAAGCGCATATGAACAGACTGAACTCTTAGAATCTAAGGACCACTTGGTTTTATTCTGTGTTTGCCTGTTTCCCTGGTCTCCCTTTCTTATCTCTTTTTCCTCCTCCTTTCACCTCATTCTTCATTAATTAATGCCATAATCACACATTCTGTGTAGCATAAGATTCTTTTGTTATTGAAGTCAAAGCACATACACTCTCATACTAAGCAAAACTATGTGATTTGGACAACAAAGTGATGACCCATGGGTAAAGTCTGGCCCACATGGTTGTATGAATTTGTATTAATGACTCTCTCAGCCAGGAAAAATTTTTTATAGTAAACACACATATACACACACACATATGCACATGCACCCACACACCTTATGAGTTTACAATAACAACACTTTAACTCTCAATCATGTAGCACAGACATCATGGGAGGACAATAGCACTGAAGTGTCTTTGCTCCAGACCTGCCTCCATAAAGCAACCACTATCTGGAATATGAATAGTTGCCAAAGAAAGAGCAGAGAGGAAAGAGCTTTGGAAGGTCATATCTGCACAATGAAAATCAGGTTTACAAGTCGTTGAGCAGAACTAGTCCCATGGCCCCAGCCGGCCACAGGAGGTCCTGGCAGGTCAGTGCTCACTAAGCTGCCAGAAAGCAGGGAGCCCAGGACCTACAGCTGCAAACATTTACATTCCAGAAGAATCCACATAACAAGAGGGTTTTTTTTTTTTTTTTATAAATCAGAGGATCTGACAACTTACTTTGTTCCCAAAGTGCTGCTAGGAAACAGTTGGTTAGACCTGAATAGAAGGTGTCCCACTGACCACGTCCCCTGATCTCCTTAATTCAGTGTCCACACCATACTTATTGTTCTTGTAATGCTCTTTGACTCATAAAAGGTTTAAGGGAGAAGTATAAATAAACAAATAGTGGTTGTGAGCTGCTGTTGTTGTTTCTTGAGGAAACTAAAAAAAAGTGTTTCTAGTTGCTTAATGTTGTTTAATCAGGAAGACAAAGTTTGTTGTCAAAGTGTATTTGATTTGTCACTTGGGTGAGTTGAATTATCCGCCTTCAGTCTGAATAAGTCTAGGGTTGGGATACATGATGATTCATTATTTTATTTTCTTAAAACGTATGAATGGCAAGAGACATATGAAAACATGCTCAAAATCACTAATCATCCAAGAGATGCAAATCAAAATGACAACGAGGTACCATCTCACACCTGTCAGAATGGCTATCATCAACAAATCAACAAACGACAAGTGCTGGAGAGGATGCGGAGAAAAAGGAACCCTTGTGCACTGCTGGTGGGAACGCAGACTGGTGTAGCCACTGTGGAGAACAGTATGGAGTTTCCTCAAAAAATTAAAAATAAAACTCCCATTTGATCCAGTAATCTCACTTCTAGGAATATATCCCAAGAAACTAGAAACACCAATCCTATGATGATAGCAGCACAATTTACAATAGCTAAGACTTGGTAACAGCCTAAGTGCCCATCAGTAGATAAGTAGGTTAGAAAACTGTGGTACATCTACATAATGAAATACTATGCTGCTATAAAAAGAAAGGAACTCATCATTTGTAACAGCATGAGTGGACCTGGAGAGCATTATGCTAAGTTAAATAAACCAGTCAGAGAAAGATAAATATCACATAATCTCACTCATTTGTGGAATATAATGAACAAAACAGATCCAGAGACAGAGAAGCATCCATCAGAATGGCAAACCTCAGAGGGAAGGCAGGGGAGGGTGAGAGTAAGGGGGAGAGATCAACCAAAGGACTTGTATGCAAGCATATAGGCCTAACCAATGGACACTGGGGGAGCAGTGAGGGCTTGAGCTGGGGTGGTGGTGGGGGCAATGGGGGGGGGATAAGGACACATATGTAATACCTTAATAAAGAAAAAAATGTTTAAACTGGTGGTTGGGTTTGAAAAAATTATTTTTCAATATTCACAATTTACTGTAAACATGAAGTTACAATAGTACAGAACAACAGCTGGTATGGATTCTAAAATAAACTTTACATGTATGCTGTCAGCTCCCCCTCCCCCATTTTAGATATTTTTGAGGATCTTATTTTCTCCATAAAAATTTATTTCGATTTATATACACTTTCATCCTGGCTGTAACATGGAAATAGTTTAAATTAGTTGATATTTACTTAGCAGGTAACACAATTATTAACACAAATAAACTCAATGCGAATTTTGTTAAAACTTGATCAACTTTGAAGTTTAGATTAATCATTTTGGGGATTTTTGAATAAATGGTTCAAAGTAAGATTGAACAATATCCCAAATGAGAATAGACATTTCTGAAGTCAAACCATAACATAATATTATTTACCACTTTATATCAGAAAGTGATCAATGCCAAATGATCTGCATTTCCTGAATTGGTTCAAAGAGTCTGGAAATTGATATTTTATTTATTGCTCCTGTGATAAGATATTTACATATTTCAGAGAACAATTTTCAAAATATTTTACTATTATTGGCATTTTACTCTGAATATAAAATTTCACATTATAAAGCATATTAAAATTGAGATGGCTCAATGTGTATTGACATCAATCAAATGGCCATGGATAGCTGAGTAAATAGTTTTGAGAAATGACAACTCAATGTGTTATTCCTTTTAAGTGAAAGCTTTAGAAACGCACTGTGCCTAGTCTACCTTCAGAAGTTAATATAAGTTCAATCCATTTTTGTATCTTTGTTATACATAAATTTAAAATGCCAGGTTACATCCATCTTTTATGGTAACTTCATTCTAACCATTTCCCAAATTATTTTCTAAAGTAAATAAAATCTATTAGGAGAAAAAAACAACAACACTGAAACAACAGCAGCAGCAACAACAATAACAACTTATGGTAGATTGGCTCTTGTCAGGTTAATCAAAATATAAATAATTAAAAATAATTTTCTTAACATTTTGGATGAAGGTACATCTTATAAAGAAGTGTAATAGGCTCTTATTTATCTTTTTCTAAGAGAGTAGAGTAGAAATCACAGCAAATTCAGAGAAGTATGTGTGCACAACTTCTGGAGGACGAGGGGCTTGGGGGTCGTGAGTATTTAGGAATTTTTATTATCTATATTACTAAAACAAAACAAAACACACCTCTTTTTGTACTTACAACTCTGCTAACACCAAATACATGGAGGTTTTCCCCAGACCAGTCAATTAACTGACTCTTTGAACACCAACTGGATGTCCTACAATTTAATTCTGACACTACCCAGAGATAGTACAGAATCTCCAAGTTAAGGGCTAATCTCACAAGGCTGCCCCTCACTGTAAACCCAGTCTTGAATCACAGCTTGTTACCTGTATTTCTGACCAACCAACTATAAATTGGGAGTTCCCCTGCCCCATCCTGAGATTGATGACTTAATTGAACAGCTCACAGATTCAGAAAAATGCTTTACTTACTATTATCAGTTTGTTGTAAAGGACACCATTCAGGAGCATCCAAATGGAAGAGATGTATAGGGCAAGACAGGTGGGAAGCTGTAGAGAGCTTTCATCCTCAATTCAAGCTCCCAATACATCCATGTATTTACCAACTTGGAAGCTCTGAACCCTTTTGTTATTTTTTTAATGGAAGTCTTATTATGTAGGCATTACTGGTTAAATCATTGGCTATTGGTGATTGAACTTAATTTCTAATTTCTCTCCCCATCCCTGATATTGAGTGGTGGGGCTAAAAGTCAGTCACAAACCTCTGCCCTGCCATATGGCTCAGTAGTTGAGTGTCAACCTATGAACCAAGAGGTCATCAGGTCAATTCCTTCAGGGTATATGCTAGAGCAAACAGGAGGCTTCTGTTTGAAGGAAACTGCCTGCCTCAGCTGGCTGGTCCTCTGCTCAAGGCAACAATGTTTCAATTATAGAAGATAAATAAACCCCAGAAACCTGATTCCAGCAGGCCTCTCTGGGACGTTGGGTCAATGGGAGCTGTGGGCAGCCTGAAAACAGCCCTCAGCTCCTCACCTAGGCTGGCTAGGTACCCCAGTAGGGACCTGAACCCTGAAGGGGCTGTGGGCAGCCTGAAAATGGCCCTCAGCCCCCCTTACCCAGGCTGGCCACACCCCCATGGGGTGAGGGTTCCCACTGTGGGGCTTGACCCAGCCTGCAAACAGCCTGCAATCAGCCCCTCACCCAGGCTGGCTAGGCACGCCAGTAGGTGGACATCCCCCAAGGGGTCCCAGACTGGAAGAGGGCACAGGCTGGGCTGAGGGACCCCTCCTGATTGCATAAATTTTTGTGCCCTGGACCCCTAGTTGTGAATAACCAAAGATGCTCTCCTCACTCCTATCATTCAAGCAATTACAAGGCATTTAGGCATTAAGATAAAAGAGACAATCACCATGACTTACCATCTTTGCATGTTAAAGACAGTTTGATTGCAATGTACAGAATCCAGAAGCAATCACTCGTTTCCTGTTGCTTTTTCTACCTGTTCATTATTTTCTATTGTTTCCTATTAGACATCCCTCTTGCAATCTGAGACCGCTGGCTCCTAACCACTCACCTGCCTGCCTGCCTGATTGCCCTTACACACTTTGCCTTCTTCATCACTCGTAACCACTCACCTGCCTATTTGATCACTCCTAACTACTCTGCCTGCCTGTCTGATCACCCCTAACCACCTCTGCCTTGGCCTCTGCTGCCTCGGCTTCATCCAGAAAGATATCTAAAAGGTTGTTCGGCTGTCTGGTATTATTAGCATATTGCACTTTTATTATTATAGATGTGCTATTTTTTCCCTAGGTAGTTGTCTTTTTTTTCCCATCTAATTTTAGTGATGTAATTTCAGCATTTTAATCTCTGTTGAACTTTTTGTCATATACATGTTCTTACTAGTTTTGTAAAGTTAACATGATCTCCTCATAGGAAAACACCCATTATTACCTATGATCTTACCTGGAAAATCTTGAATGTTTCCCTTTATAACTTTTCCCTTACTCTTCCTCTGAGATTTTTGAATTTTACTTTCTTTAATTTGGAGACTTATGAGTATCATAGGTGTTATATACTTATTATCCTGTACAATGGCATTATTATCAGTGAAAGAGGACAAGGAGTGAGACTGCCTTGCCCTAGCACAGTCTGGAATGTGTGGTTCCTGACTTCATGTAGGAAATATTTCAAGATATGAGTCCAGGTGATTTAAAAAAAAAAGTTTTTATTGATTTTAAAGAGAGAAGAAGAGAGAGAGATAGAGAGATAGAAACATCAATGAGAGAGAAACATTGATTGGCTGCCTCCTGCATGACCCTAGTAGGGATTGAGCCCACAACCTGAGCATGTGCCCTGGACTGGGAATCAAACTGGTGACCTCTTAATTCATGGGGTAATGCTTGTTGTGCCTAAATATCCAATGCAATGCCCAGATGTCCTACCCCCCAAAACCATGAGGGAGTCCCAAAACCATTGCAAGAACATGAGAGCTATATTCGAGTATACTCGGACCTCATCCCACGCTCGCCCTCTGACACAGCGGCGTGGCGGGGAGGAAGTGCCAGTTCCAGGGAAACAACGAATTTATAGGGCTGGAAGTAGTGGGGTGGGGTAAGGTGTGTGGCCCCTGTTGATTGGTCGAGGGGAGGTCCTGGGCAGGGCATTTCCTCTGCATCCCTATTGGCAGGTCTGCACTCTTGCACCGCCCTTACAGTGCTCAACCACTGAGAAACACTGACTGGGAAAGTCCAAGTGATTTTGAGTGCTGAGGACAGTGAAACAAGGAAGTGTTTTTATCTTAAGATAAAATAGGCAAGATTAGAGCTGCCTTTGCCCTTTAGAAATAAAATCACAGAGGCAGAGGTGAGCCAGCTGGGCTGCATGGACTTAGGAAACAAGTTGCAGAGGCAAAAGGAGGGCCATTGGAGACAGATTCGGGGGGTTAGCTTAGGACAAGCTGCTACTACGTGATGCTCCCCTGCTTGCAAGTCTCCTGGGAACCTTTAGAGCTTAAGGCAAAGAAAAAAAAGATATATATACCTGAGGAAAGAAGGATGTGAGGGCACAGACATGCTCCAGAGAGAATGCACTGAGTCCTTTGTCTTAAGGTTTTTATGTTTTCTGAAGGTGGGAATTTTAAGGGAGGTCTAAGGGGAGGATCTCAATAGAATATCCATCAGCTTCCCAGGTGTGCCTTTTAGTATGCCAATTCATATAGAGCATATAGAGGAATCAGGGTCATTTTCCGGTTAGTTTCACCTTCAGAGAATGTAACCAAAAAAGGGACAGGAACCCGAGGCAGTTTTGCCCCTGCAAGGTCTGGGATGTGTAAACCATTTGCTCCTAAGTGTCCTTGATTAGGGAAGATAAGACCATGATATTTATTATCTGGCTGTAAATTGCTTGGCCATCTGTTTAGATAACAGTCTCAGTTTCCCCATTCCACTTGCCAAGAAATTTTTCTAGTTTTTTACTATCCTTCCTCATTATTATTTTCTCTCATTTATTTCCTTTATCAACCATTGGGTCACAATGATGTTGTGAGAGGTATATGTCTCATTTTTTCCCCCTAATTCTGGATTTGTCAGCTAGGCAAGTAAAGCATTTATCAGCTCCTCTACTCCTAGCTGGATGAAAATATCTAGCTATTTGAAGTCTTTCTCTAGTTGACATCATGTCTGAGTTCATTTTTCTCTTCCCTGTTAGGAAAACAACATTGACACAAACTCCTGGTTCACCATTCTTCAATTGCCTGTAGCCTTGTATAGTACAGTGTCTGAGAAATAGCTGCTCAATACATTTTTGTTGAATAATTCAATAAATGATAGATTCTATCCAAACCTTTTATGTAGTAGATCTCTTCTTTTTCTCTGCTTATTCTTATCCATGTGCTTCCTCCATGCCCTCCCCTCAGGTTTGCAAATTTCAGTGTCTGTCTTCTGCCTATCATAGCATTTTATAAAATGTGTGCCCTTTCTTCTTATTAATGGTAATTCTAGTGTGTTCTTATAGTAAAAGCAATTTAACTAGGGGCCCAGTGCACAAATAAATTTGTGTATTTGGAGGGGTCCCTCAGCCAGGCCTGTGCCCTCTCACAGTCTGGGACCCCTCAGGGGATATCCACCTGCTGGCATGCCTGGGTGAGGGGCTGATAGCAGTTTGCAGGCTGGCCAAGCCTGCCACGCCCACCCTGCCACCTGTGCACACCCACCTCCGTGGTTGTGCCGCCAGCCTCCATCTTGACTGAGTTAATTTGCATACAGCCCCTCTGATTGGCTGGTGGGTGTTGCTTGGCTGGTGGGCGTGGCTTAGGCATCCCAGAGAAATGGTTAATTTCAATATTACTCTTTTGTTAGAGTAGATTTAAGACCTCTCTGAAGTGCTAGGGAAATCAGTGTCGTTTGTTTACTAATAGTATTGAGTTTTAACTTAATTTCACTGATTATTCTATAAATTTTCATTGTCTTGTTTTTAGTTTTAAAGATTGCATCTGACCATCTTTCCAGAAAGGAATTTTTCCCCCAAGTGTTTTTTTGTTTGTTTGTTTGGTTGGTTGGTTTTCTTTGTTTTTTTTGGGTTACTGATATGTGTACTGCCTTTCATAACATCTAATTATATAGTTTTATTTCAGCATTGTATTAGTCTTCTACCTTTCAGTTTAACAGATCCTGCTATATCTCTACTTTGTGATCTCATTCCTTTGAACTTTAAATTGCTTTTACTATAAGAATACACTAGAATTACTATAAGAATTCAAATATTTATATTTTTCTTTTTTTGTTTTTCAATTGCAATTCACATGCAATATTGTTTTCTATTGGTCAGGTATACAACATAGTGTAGAGTTTATGAAGAATTCACATATTTAAATCATGCTTTTTAGGATGTAAAAGTCAGTGTCTGTTTATTGCACAAGTAGTTAAAACATGTATTGTGGATCTGAACAAAGACCTTTCACCTTAGAACCAGATTATCTGATTATTAAAACACATTCATATCTCAAATCCTCAGTTCTCTTATAATGTCATGACCTTTAAGTGGAAGAAGAGATGCAAATACCATTTTTCCTCACAAATACTTAAGCCATTAGAGTAGTGTTTTAGATTTCTTCAGGCTTTCTACTTATTCTCAGAGGATTACCTGAATTGATATGCATCTGATAGGTTCCATGCATTGGGCAGGAGGAGGAGAGCACACCTCTCTATTAGTCATTAACTACGTATCTATATATGGTGCTTTCCCTATACTTAGCAGTGATTCACTAAACCATCATCCAGATTTCCGTTCATCTGCTGGTACCTTAAGTTTTGTGGTATATAGAATGCTATGGCTTAATTTTTTTAAAAATCAGTGGCCACCTTCTTTGAAAAAGGCCAAAGTCTTATACCTATACTATAACTTTTGAACAACAGAAGTGGTCTTCAACCTTGGCTATCCATAGAGAGCTTTAAAAATTCAGATGCCTGGAAAATCTTGTTAAAGAGGGTCTGGAGATAACATTTTGGTTTAAAAGCTTCTCATGTGATTTTAATGTACAGGCAACTTTAAGAACTTCTGATGTGGCTTAGTACTTCTGGAATATTAGTGTGACCACAGATCACCTGGGGATCTTGTTAGGCTGTAGATTCCTTCTGAGGGGTATTTAAGTTGGAGCCTAAGAGTTTTCATTCCTAACAAGCTCCCAGAGGAAGCTGATGCTGCTAGTTCATGGGCCACACTGTGAGTAGAATAAATGTGTAGAATGTCTCTTTCTTTTTCTTTTTTTTATGTTGTTTAAAATATTTTATTGACTTTTAAAGAGAGAGGAAGAGAGAGAGAATCATCAGTGTGAGAGCAAAACAATGATTGGCTGCCTCCTCTATGGCCCCCCTCTTACTGGGGGTTGAGCTTGATACCTCGGACATGTGTCCTGACCTGGAATCAAACCAGCAATCTGTAGGTGCATGGGATAACGCCCAACCACCTGACCCACACCAGCCAGGGAATAATTTTTTCTTGGTTTTTCCTCGTTATATTCTTCCACTCTTAAAACTTGGATGCCAGCCCTGACCAATTTGGTTCAGTGGATAGAGCGTCAGCCTGCAGACTGAGGGGTCCCAGGTTCGATTCCGGTCAAGGGCATGTACCTTGGTTGCGGGCACATCCGGGGGGGGGGGGAGGGTGTGGGAGGCAGCTGGTCGATGTTTCTAACTCTCCCTCTCCCTTCCTCTCTGTAAAAAATCAATAAAATATATTTAAAAATAAAGAAACTTGGATGCCAGTTTAAATGTTACAACACCGGCTTAGAATCTTTTTTTTTTTTTTTTATATTGTTTGTGGGTTGTTGCTCACAAATTTTTCTAAGATCTCTTCCTTTATAACAAACCGAGACATAGAGAGGCATTCCTGCCTTCTTTTCCACCAGGGAGGTCAACTTACATCTCTAGTGCTTATAATTGGTGAGTGCCTAAGGCAGGAAGGTAAATATAACTATGGTCACTGAAAGCTTTCTTCAGTGGCCCTATCTCCCAGGTCGTCTATTTAAAAACTGTCTTATATAGTTCCCCTGGGAGCCCTTTTTGTCAACTACTGGGGAAAACTGATTCTACGTGATCCAGTGAACCATCTTCCCTGAAGCTAACCTCGGCTTTATTGTTTTTTGATAATTAGCTCTAATTTGGCCTAGCTCTCTAGAACTTTGGAGCAATATTCCAATATTCAATATTTAGTTTTAAAACTCATAGCCTGCCCTGGCCAGTGTGGCTCAGTTAGTTGGAGTATCATTCCATATACCTAAAAGTTTTGGGTTGGGGTCCTGCTCAGGGCACATACCTGAGTTTTGGGTTCGTATGTGGGAGGCAGCCAGTGGATTCTCTCTCCCCCCTCTCTCTCCCCCTCTCTCCCCCTCTCCCCCTCTCTCCAGCCCCTTTGCCCCTTCCCCTTCCTGTGTCCCTGTCTCCACCCCCGCTTCCCTTCTCTCTAATATCAACGAAATCAATGGGTATATTCTTGGGTAAGGATTAAAACAAACAAACAAAAACCTATGTAGTCTCTTTTGTCTCTTTTTCTCCATCTCACTCGCCAAGATCTAAATCTCAAATGCTTAATTATATTGAATGGTGGTTCTCAAATGTTATTGTGTATGAGAATCACCTGGGCTATTGGTTAATGGTGATTCCTGGCACCATATTCAGAGATTCTCATTAGGTGAGGTTGAAGTAGTCCCACACATCTGAGTATTTATCAAGTGTCTCACTAGGGTGATTCTACTGTCAGCAATCCAACCTTGAAGAAATGCTATTTTTAACCAAGATTCTCAAGCTTTAATACGTATTCAAATCTCCTAGGGATCTTGTTACAATGCAGATTCTGGTTTAGCAGTGTTCTCTTATTCTTTCTCAGATAAACCTCCTTACCTCCTCCTTTCTCTTCTTTCTTTTGTCCACTCTTCATTCTACTTTCCAGTAAGAAAATAACCCTATACCTGACACTTCTCAGTCTGGAGAGAAGAAAGTCAATAATTTGAAAGAAAATTAGGCATATGAAGGAACCTGCTTTGGTCTTGACGCCACCAAATATTTTTCTGAAGCCCCACTAACTTCCTCTATCTTTTTCCTTACCAGCTTTTCCTTCAGAGCTAATATTTTATTAATCCAATCAACAAATATTGCTTGTGTTCTTCCCATGGGCCAGGGGCAATAAATTCTTCCTCTGGGAAATTAGGAGAAGAGGCAAAAACCCAAACAAACCAATAAACCTAATGCATAAGTAAATCATATAGTATGCTAGGTGATAAATGCTACAGAAAAAAAAATACATAGCAGAATAATGGGGACTTGGAGGTGCTGGGAGTAGATGGTATTTTGCAGAATAAATAGGGTAATTAGGGCTTGCTCCACTTAATATATAACAGTGGATTTCTTACCCAATAAAAGCTTTAGAATAGATAGCAATATTCAATACTTTCCTATGTTCTGCTTACATGGACTTTTCACACACAAAAAAACTACTTTCAAAGTAAATACTATTGTTATTATATCCTTTTTTAATATATGAAGCTGGAAAAGCAGAGAATGTAGGCAACTTTCCTAAGATCATGAATGTAGGAGGTAGCAGAGCCTCATCCAACCCTACAGAGACAGCCTGGCCTTGCCCTTAATTGTGGCGTTATGCTGCATTTCTAACTGAGTTTAATAGCATTACAACTAAATTGCCGTTTCATCATGTTTCATAGGTAATACAGCACAGTGATTGTAAAAGAAAAGAATTGTTCCAGACACTTGCTAAAAATAGCAAGGAAGATTTTATTCAAGACGGTTGCAGTAGGTTAGAGAGATTGAACTCAACTCTGAATACAGCAAAGACAGCTGGGGTTTTACAGCCAATGAGCAGTCAGGGAATCAATGGATGAAAAATTACTAAGAGGAATTTGATTAGATATCAAGGTTAGGGGATTCTTGTTAAAATGGCTTAACAGAATTCTTGCAAAAGACAAGCCAAGGATTTAGATGTTAAAGATGGAGGGATTCTTTATAAACTGGCTTAACAGAATTATTTGTTAAAACTGGATTCAGCTGCCCTGGCTGGCTGGTATGACTCACTTGGTTGGGTGTTATCCCATACACTGAAGGGCTAGGGTTCTATTCCTAGTCAGGACACCTGGCAGGGTTGCTGGCTCTATCCCTGGTAGGGAGCATGCAGGAGGCAGCCAATTGATGTTTCCCTCTGACATCCCTCACCCTCTCTCTAAAATAATCAATAAAAACATACAACAAAAGAAAAGAAACTGGACTCAATAGGACAGGGGCCAGGTTGAGACCTACTTGGAAAGAGGGATCAGAAGAGCCCGACTAGAGTTTTCTCAAAGAAGGAGTTCTTGTCATGTCAAAACAGTGTACCCTGGCACTGGCCTGCTGGATATGATATCTGGATCCCACTGAACAGTTGAATGACCCTGGGAAGTTCACTTCAGTTCTTGCTGCCTCGGTTCCCCATGCATTCTTAGCTTGTAGGTTTGTTGTAATGATAGTAATATTTAGCAACATTTATTTACTGAGTGACTACCATGTTTTAGTCTCTAGACACTCTTCTTATATTGACAGTAACTGGCACAACAACCATGTAAGACAGATATTTTTACCTTCATTCTATAGTTGAAGAAAACAAGCCTCATATAACTTATTTAAGGATTCAAAACAAACAAGTGGAAAGGACTACATTGCCCTGCTGGCTCATTCCTTACTATTTATAACAAGCTCATATCTTTTCAATCTTACAAAACTCTTCCCCAACCCTATGACTTACTTTAGATATGATCTAACCCACTCTTTCCCTCCAAGACATCATTTTTATTATTATACTCATTGACAACTTCTGCCTTTACTTGCCTACCTGCTATTTGCTCTTCAACATCCAAATTATGCTTCACTCCTAATCACCAGATCTCATTAGATTTTACACTGTGGATACTCTTTTATTTGAAACTCCCTACTGTTTCTAGGACATGCTTCTCTCTTGGTATTCCTCCTACTTTTCTCACCATTTCTTTTAAAAAAATATATATATATATTTTATTGATTTTTTTACAGAGAGGAAGGGAGAGGGATAGAGAGCTAGAAACATTGATGAGAGAGAAACATCAATTAGCTGCCTCCTGCACACCCCCTACTGGGGATGTGCTGCAACTAAGGTACATGCCCTTGAGTGGAATCGAACCTGGGACCTTTCAGTCCACAGGCTGATGCTCTATCCACTGAGCAAATACAGTTAGGGCTCATTTCTTGTCAACCTCTTGTGATAGCTGTCTACAATGTTTAGCCTTAGCCATCTTTTCTCCTTATTCTGCACATTTTATGTCTTAATTTCATAGATCTATATCTTAAGCCAGATATTGCTGCTGAATTCCTGGTCTGTGTTTTATTCCACATGTAGGGTTCCAAGTCTCCCCAGATTCACTGTGTCTAAAAGTAAACTTGTCTTATTTTTTTACCCAATAAGTTTACTTCTCCTCTAATAGCTCTTATCTTGGGTATCAATACCAACAAGATAATTTGTATACCAGCTCTATTCTAGCACATGTTGACCACTTAATAGTTGGTAGTTATTATTAACTTAATCCTCCCATAACACTATGAGATAAATACTATTATTATTGTCATTTTATATTTGAGAAAGTGAGGCACGCACTGATTAAGTGGTCTTCCCAGGGTCATTCTTGTTTTCTTTAACAGCAAACTCTTAGTAACAAAATCCTTTTTATTCTACAACATCTCTCCATCTTCTACTGCCTATGTCCAGGATCTCTTTATTTGTCATGTGACCTATGGCAATAACATCTATTGGCTATTTTTTCGTCCACCCCATCAGCCCATCAAGTGTATGGCTGAGTTAACAAGTACCAAGATCCTAAAAGAAGAGCCAGTTAGAAGGACCAGCAATCTGGGAGGGTAACACTGGAGGGATAGTCAAGGATTTGATGCTCACATGTATAGCCCAGAAGTTAAGTTCTTTCTAATGGTACATCAAAGAGCAGACTGTTTCCAGACTGCCTTACTAATGGGGAAGACCTATTCTGCAGGAGGCAGACATCATTAGGGGGAAAAGAGTGTCAACCAAATGAAACAGAAAATGATTTAAAAAAAAAAGGCTAGGGTTTTCATAATGTGACTGAGTTATGCAAAATATTGAATGCACTGATGCCTGTCATAACAAAGTACCATAAATTTTGTGACTTGAAAAAACAGAAATTTATCCTCTTATGGGACAGAAAAAGGGATATGGGTTAAAAATCTTGGCTATCCTTCTTTGAGACTCCTTAGCAGAAATTAATATCTGAGCAGATTATTCATAGAATTAAATGAAGTAATAATATATGAGTGCCTGACACAGGGGCTGCACAGATTCTTGGTCAATATATCTTTACTTACTTAGGTTCTACCCTCTCCCCTACCCCCAACTTCTCTAAGGTTTTGCAGTAGAAAATGTCTCATAGTTCTAGGGTCTGAAGTATACTATGAAGGTGTTAGTAGGTCCACACTCCCTCTGGAGTCTTAGGGGAGATTCTCCCAGCTTGTGGTGGCTCTCAGCATTCCCTGTGGCTGCTTCACTCTAAACTCTGACTGTGTTGTCTAAACGTGGATTTTCTTCTTCTCCATGCATGTCTTCTCTTCTGTCTCTTAAAAGGACACTCTTTATTGTATTTAGGGCCCACCTTGGTACTCTGAGGTAATGTTATTTCAAAATCCTTAACTTAATTGCATCTGTAAAGATCCTTTTTCCAAATAAGGTCACAATCACAGGTTCTATAACTGGTATAACAGTTTCTTTCCTGAAAGCATCACAGGATAGAAAAAAGGAATTGGGTTAATGTTTGGGGAGGTGACAAGTAAACCCACACAACAGACAAATTCATATTCAAATATATGTATCAATGCAAATAGTGAAATAAAATAAGTTTGAGAGCTTATTTCCCTTGCTGTAATGTCAACAATAGAGTTTGTATTGGGATGAGTAAACATAATGTATAGTGTTTTATAACTTATACTAGAGGCCCAGTGCACAAAAATTTGTGCACTGGGGGAGGGGGTCCCCTCAGCCCAGCCTGTGTCCTCTTGCAATCTGGGACCCCTCGGGGGATGTCCACCTGCTGGCTTAGACCTGCTCCCCAGGGGATTGTGCCTAAGCTGACAGTCAGACATCCCTCTGGCAGCCAGGGAGCCCTGGGAGGATGTCCACTTGCCAGTGGGGAGCGGGCCTAAGCTTCAGTCAGACATTCTTAGCACTGGTGAGGAGGTGAGAGAGGTTCCTGCCACCATGGCTGTACTGGCAGCCATCAGCCTGGTTTGTAGCTGAGCAGAGCTCCCCCTGTGGGGTGGGGGGGGGCAGCTCCTGCATTGAGCATCCGCCTCCTGGTGGTCAGTGTGTGTCATACTGACCAGTCATTCCCAGTAATTCTGCTGTTAGGGTCAATTTGCATATTACCCTTTTATTATATAGGATTATTATATCCGATAGAGGCCTGGTGCATGGGTGGGGGCCAGCTGGTTTGCCCCGAAGGGTGTCCCGAATCAGGGTAGTGGTCCTGCTGGGATGCCTGGCCAGCCTGGGTGAAGGGCTGAAGGCCATTTTCAGGCTGGCCACATCCCCTTCAGGGTTGGGGTCCCTACTGAGGTGCCTGGTCAGCCTGGGTGAGGGGCTGATGGCTATTTGCAGGCTGGCCAAGCCCCCCAGTGGATACCCTCACCTCATGGGGGTGTGGCCAGTGTGGATGAGGAACTGATGGCTGTTTTCAGGCTGGCCACAACCCCCTTCAGGGTAGGGAGGGTCCTGCTGGGGTGCCTGGCCTGCCTGGGTGAGGGGTTGATGGCCATTTTCAGGCTGGCCATGCCTCCCAGTGACCCAAGCTCCCAGCCTCTCCTTTTTTTCTTTCTTTTTTTTTTTCCAGGTCTGGCTAGAAGCAGGTATCTGGGGTTTATTTATCTTCTATAATTGAAACTTTGTAGCCTTGAGTGGAGCCCAGGGCTTCCCAGGGCAGGCAGGAAACTTGGCATCCTCCATCACCCAGGGCAACCCAAGCCTCCTGCTCACTCCAGCTCTGTGGCTGTGGCCATCTTAGTTGGGTTAATTTGAATACTGGTTCCTGGTTGACTAGTGGGCGTGGCTAGTGGCTGTTTCCAGAGTGATGGTTAATTTGCATGTTTCTCTTTTATCGGTGTAGATTATGTCTCTGGGACATTGATTCTCCAAATGCAATGCTTACATAAAATCACCTGGGGTATTCTATTAAAAAATAAAACATTTTATGCTTGTCCTAGCCAGTTTGGCCCAGTAAATAGAGCATCAGACTGTGGATTAAAGGGTCCCGGGATTCGAGTCTTGTCAAGGGCACATGCCGGGGTTATGGGCTGGATCCCCATTAGGGGATGTGCAGAAAGCAGCCGGTCAATGATTCATTCTCATCATTGATGTTTCTATATCTCTCACTTCTTCTCCCTTCCTCTCTGAAATCAACAAAAATATATTTAAAAAATAAAAAACAAACATTTTATGCTCTACTCCCAGAGATTTATTAAGTCTGGCTTGGACCCAGGACTCTGGATTGGCAGGGTTGGACAGGCAGAAAGAGGGGGAAAATTCAAGTTTTTTAGGACATGATATAACTTTGGAAGGGTTCCTCTGAAGGAGAATAACACAAACTTACAAGTAAAAAATTAGGTAAGATGTCGCAGCAGGTATCTCAGAAGCTTAAACTTGACTAATCTTTTGGCAAATCTACTCCAGCAGGCACCCCAAGACTTTAGCATGTGATCTGTGGACCACATCTAAACTAATAAAAGCGAAATATTAAAATTAACCGTTTCTCCGAGACAGGGTAAGCCACGCCCACCAGCCAATCAGAGCAGCTATATGCAAATTAGCCCAGCCAACATGGCGGCCGCCACTCACGGACCTGAGTAAACATTTAGGCAGCGTCCGTTGCAGCAGGAGCTAAAGGGAAACTGTTTTCGGCCCTTGGCGGGCAGGCTCCGAAACATGTTTCAATAATGTATCAATCATAGAATCCTCGGGAGCTGAAGGGAACAGCAGACCTAGCCTGAGTCTAAAACTATAACATTGTTGCAGTATAGACTCTGCCAGGTGAGGCAGAGAGAGGCTTTGTTACATGTGTAGGCCGGCTTAAAGGAACAGTG
>PVJC01024201.1:0-25780 GCA_004026665.1 Murina feae
TTTTCGTAACTGAATCCTCATAAGTGTGCTTTGAGATTAGTATTATTTTTACCCCGTGAAGGAATTGATTCTCACAGCAGTTAAATAACTTGATCAAGGTCAGAAGGCTGGAACATAACGGTGCCCAGATTTGAACCCAGGCTGCCTGACTCCATGCTTTCAGCTCACTCTCTACTATATACAACAAGTTGTCCAAGAAGGATTATTTGTGATTGCATAGTTCTTTAAACTAAATGCTGTGACCAGGAGGATAGCATTAGCTCAGGCAAACCCACCTAGGCAAAGTTTAAATCTGAAAAACAAAACAAACAAACAAAAAATAAAAACAAACACATTAACACATTTCTGATGTCAAGGTTCAGAGTTCTTGAATTTTATAAAATCTGATGTTCTGTGTTCTGATTTGTAGACTTTGCTAACAAGTTTGTCACAGGCATTTTGGACCTGCTTTCCTGCTCAGAGAGGGCATGATAGTAAAGGCTGGCTCCTGCAGCTCTGTTCACACATTACCAAACCAAGTGGGGGTGTAATCTGGTTAACAGATCAGTGTGGATAGGCTAAATAGTCCCGAATCCCAAAGGAAACAGTCTTAGCTAATGCCCTCAAGTTGATGGCATAGGTGCTGAGCCTTGATAGGGCCAGAAATAGAGTATCAGAGACCAGCTATGATAGAAACCAGAGCCTCCAGCCCTTTGCATATCACCAGACGTTTGAAGACACCCCCTCCCCACCCCAGTCTTTGCATATCCACAGGCCTCTGCAAAGTTCCAACCCCCTGGCTGTAAACTGCCCATTTGGCATAGCCTTTTGCCTACATCCCCATAGAATCTTTGTCCAAGACAACGGGATGCAACTCCTGGCTGTGCTCCTCCTGCCCCCCTTCTAACCCAGGCCTCCGCCCTCCTGTGCCTTTGGGGGCCTTTGATTATCAAGTGGCTTTGAAGAGTCCTAGCCCTAAGGGCTTGGGGCGTTTCTCCAGGTTCCTCAGAGACCAGCATGGCTTCCCGCTACCTGCGGGGAGGCTGGGAAGACAGCGCAGTCAGACTGTTCTTGCGTCCTCTCTTCACCCCGCAAAGCCAGTTGATGTTACCAGGCGTTCTTTTGTTCTCCCCTTTGCCCTCCTAGTCTCATTTCTTCCCTGTTGCCTTCCAGGTCATCATACGCACTTACACCTTTATCCCATTTCCTTCCTCTTGAGATGAAAGAATATAAATATGAAAAAAAAAAAAACCAAAAAAAGAAAACACAAAACAACAAACCGATTATGTCTGGTGGGTGTAAATGCAGTCCTCCCTCGCAGGGAAAAAGAAAGCCGTGCATCCTAAAACGGCACGCATCATCATGAGAAGCGGTGTCAGCAAGCATGGCAGCTGCTAGAAATGCGGTAAAGAGCCCTCAGACCCTCCACAAAACATGTCTCCTTCCCTAATTCTACTTCGTTTTCCTACTTTATTTTTTAAGACCAAACACATGCATAGCCCTGTAAGTATTCCTCACACGTGTTCCAACCACACTGCTCAGGAAGTCAGCCGTTTTCTAAGTGTTGTTGGAATTAGCCCGGGAGCTTGGGCAGCGCCTAAGCATTCTTCTCTGCGGTTCTCTGTTCTAGATTTCAGAGCTACAGCTGAGGGCTTTGAGTACTCCCTCCACCCTCAGCTTTGAACCCATGGCGCATACACCTGCCCTCCCCTTCTGGCTCTTGGATGTGGAGAACGCGTGTCTCTCCGTCTTCGCAGATTCACGTGGGCAACTCGAGATTAGCCTTTGGAGCCTTGGGTTCATTAAAAAAGGGAAATCAATGGGCCTGTGAGCCCACCTCTCTTCCTGGGGTTGATTCAAGTCCAGGAAGAAATGAAGACCCAGCTCAGCAGAAAGCCCACGTAGGTGGGAGAAACGTTTCCCGCGTCCACGCCACGCTCCCTCTCAAACACATACAAAGTACGTTGTTTTATTTTATTTTTTATTTATTATTTTTTTTTTTTTGGTGAAGAGAAAAGATATTAAAAAATCCAGGGACCGATTTTGCTTCTTGAACCAAATCAAATATTTTCCCGTCAGAGCGCTCATAACGGCAGCCTGCAGAGGTCACGGCCCTCGCTCTCTCCTTGAGAGGGTCTGTGGGTGGAATGTCCTCGCCTGTCGGGCTCCTTTTGTTTTCCTTGGGAGGGTTTTGCTTACCCTGGCAAGCGCCGACGCACCAAGGTTCTCTAGGCTCTGTTTATTAGATTTTTATCTTCTTATCAGAGTCCTCCTCCTTAAATCATGTCAGCATTTTACCACTCTTCGGGGATTTCTGGTGTTTTATTGTCTATGAACTGCTTGGGGGGTGGCCGGGGAGGGAGCTGGGCTAACAAATGTAACATTTATATAATAGCAGGGATGGGGAGGAGGCCCCCGTGCTCCTCTCAGTCCCCCATCCACCGCTGTGCCCCCTCTCCCTGCCCCGGAGCCCCCGGGAAGCCCTCGCCCCGCGCTGCCCAAGCTTATTTGTCAGCCGAGTGACATGGCCCCCTCTCTGGACAGCCTGCCTTTCCGTCATTTTGAGAGGCTCTTTAAACCATATGCACTCGCTTGAGCCATTTTCCATCATCCGGGGAGCCCGTCGGGTGAGTGGGCGATCGCTTGGAACCGGGGGAGCAACGCGATGGGGTTTTAGTCACAGATGGAGTCCGTCCGGGTGGCGGGTCTCTCCCCTCTCCTCCTGCCCCCCGGGCTTGGAACCCGAACAGGGCCTCCTGCAAAGGGATCCCGACTCTGTAGCCCAAGTAGGAAAAAACGTCCGGATTTTGCTAAGGGTGGGGTGCAGTGGGACAGTGGAGGGGGGCAGCGGGAAGCCAGGAAAGCCAGAGGGAGGCTCCTGCTGGGAAAGTGACTCATAGGAGTAGCATTTCTTTTCACCATAAACTGATCTCACGGAGTCACATACTGTGTTTTCGTTGTTTCTTCGTTTGTTCTAAGACACATTTTAACGAATAAGATGGACTTGAAAACCCAGCTGGTCAGGGACAACAGTCTCCATCTTTCCTTTGAGGCAGGCCATGGAGCGTGTCCACTGTGTGGGTTGGTGACAAACTGTGACTATTAGAATAAACCATTCACTTCTAACGGGGTTCGAAGGCGGCCGGTTACGCTGCTGCTAAGGCGAATCCTCTCCGATAGGGATTGGTTTGCATTTACCTCCCATGCGGTCATCCAAGGTGAGAATTTGATCTCTGCTGGGGGAGTGCAGCCATCAGAGAGCATTAACGTGTTTTCTAACGTTCAGCCGCCCTTTCAAAGAAATACTGAGCGCTTCCCCGCGTGAGGCATTGTGTGTCTGGGAGTCCCTGGTCTGCTGGGGTGCGGGGTTAGCTGCCCGGGGCACACACGGTGGGTCTCTGTCCTCTCCTCTCAAGGCGCTGGGCCTGGGAACGTACAATCCTCTTTGTACTGACTTACTCCACCTCTTCGCCAAGGCCGCAGGGTGTGGGCCCCCTGCCTCGGTCAGGGAGGTGTGAGTTCTGTGGAGAGTCAACTAGTTTTTTTCCCCCCTTTAATGAATCTTCAGTGACGATTTTTTTCCTTAAGAGCCCGTTTCCCAACTTATTAAAGCAATAAGTTCCTGTGGAAAGTGCTTAACATAACAGTTTCTCGGCCAGCTTTCCCTTCCAGCCGATAACATCGCCGCGAAGGAGGAACACGGGGTTAGAAATTCGGGACCGAACACCCGCAGCGTGTTCTGTGAGATAAAAATGACCAGCGATGAAGGACGTTTGGAAGTTGACCAGGAAGACGTGTGTTCATTGTTCAACCGAGTTTCTGCTCGCTTTTTTTTTTTTTTTCTTTCTTCTCGATTCCCTGCTCACTCCAACACAGACTTGAGAACTCGAGCTCTTGACTGCTCTATGCGCTCACACTTCAATCGCAGTGTTTTCTGTGCCTTGATATTCCAAGCATTTAGGCTTTCTCTTGCTTCCTCAGCATCCCTGGTGTCTGTAAGTGCGTCCGTGTGGGGCAGAAAGCGTGCGAGAAAGAGGGGAAAGTTGGAGAATGACTGTAATGGCAACGTGTGCCCATTGCTCCTTCCTTCCTTCCTTCCTTCCTTCCTTCCTTCCTTCCTTCCTTCCTTCCTTCCTTCCTTCCTTCCAGGCTTAACGAGTTGAGATGGGCCAGCCAAGGTTGGTCTCACTTAAGACTGTGTCCACAGAAAGATTCATGCCAAGCATTCTTTTGTATTTTTAAAAAAATGTCTTTTTTATTGATTTCAGAGAGGGAGGGGGAGAGAAAGAGGGAGAGGGAGAGGAAGAGGGAGGAAGGAAGGGAGGTAGGGAGAGAGGGAGAGAGGGAGGAAGGGAGAGAGAATGAGAATGGAAACATCAATGATAAGAGAGAGAATCATTGATAGGCTGCCTCCTGTACATCCCTTACTGGGGATCAAGTCCCCAACCCGGGCGTGTGCCCTAACCAGGAATCGAACAGTGACCTTGTGGTTTATAGGTCGATGCTCAACCACTGAGCCACACCAGCTGGGCACCAAATACTCTCTTATCCTGACCTTGAAACCAAAGCAAGGGCAACATAATGATGAAAGGAAATGACTTGAAAGGACCGCTTGTGAAAACTGGTGTAATTACAGCTTCTCTAAAGGATGGTCCATTTCAACAGTTCTAATAAGTGGTTTTGGTGGTGGTGGTGCTGGCGGCGAATTCTAGGCTAGAAAACATAACTCAGAGACTAAAGGAGACAAGCTACTAGGATAGTGACTAACACATGCTTTTTAATAAAGCAAATTGACAATCTGTATCAGAAATCTTTAACATGTGATGGGCACTGACCCAGTAAATTCACATTTTTAGAATACAGACCAAGGAAGTTATTTGGAAGCAAAGAAATAAAGTTGTATGCCTGATGCTCCATAGTGATCAGCATCATGTTAGTTATAATGGCAAATACTTGGGTATAAGAAAATAAACAACAGGAAAATAGTAAATTATAAAGTATCCTCAAGTGGTAGAATAAATTTCTGTTTATGAATTGTGTGTAGTAACAAGAAAAAGCATACATGATCAATTGCTAAATGATAAGGCAGAGTTCTATTCAAAATTCTATTTATAGAAAAATAATATCAAGGATGAAACAAAAGCTGAATAAATGAATAAATAAATAAATCTAAAAGATTACTACCAAAACACCAGTAGAAGTCATCTGTAGGTAATCTGATTATAGATAATCTTTTTTGTGAATTCTTTTAAGGATTTGTCAAAATGGAATGTCATTGTTAGTATCTAAAACAGTCAGATGTGAGGAGAAAGCAGACTTAAGTATTATGTAAATACTGTGAGTATTGTGAATATTCAAGCTAATACCAGTTTATCATAGCTGGCATTGAATGCGTAGAAAATGTGAGATATTTCTCTTGGTATTGCTTACAGATTTCAGACAACCTGGAATATTATCAAAATTACCAAAGCTCCAATAGTAGAAACTTACAGCGAATTCAGTTTATTTTGATATCAAATGTGAAATGTGGATAGCGGGACTAGATTAATCAGCTATTTCTCATCCACTAAAATAAACAGGCATTTCTATTTCGACGTTGGGAGACATTGCTTACCGCACGCTCCTTCTGCAATGTACTAGAACTCCTTTAAGTTCAGTCAAGAGAAGGAGCTCAGCCTCCGAGTGGTACAAACTCCAGCAAGTGCTGTGTGACCTTGGGCAACTCTTGTAACTAAACATCAGATTCCTGATTGACAGCCAGGACGGCATCGTAACAGCAGCGACTGCATGTGTGCAGTGCGGCCCATGTCTGGACCCAGGAATCGTCAGGGAGACTGACTTTAGGGTACAAGTAAGAACAGTAGAGACAAGGAATTAGGTTAGGCACGCCCGAACTCACTCAGTGTAATGCCTAAAGGTTCCACTTCATCCTGAGGGCAGTAGGGAGCCACTAACTAGATGAAGCGCCAAGGGCTACGCTTTTTAAGCATTTTTGGGTGTTACAAACTGCTCTGCCTAGCCTTCGCTGGTGTGGCTCAGTGAGTAGACCATCGGCCTGGGGACTGAAGGGTTCAGGTTGGATTCGGGCCAAGGGCGTGTCCCATGTGGGAGGCGACCAATGGATGTGTCTCTTCTCTCCCTCTGTCTCTCACCCTCCCTCACACTCCCTCAGTTACATAAACAAATAAATCAATAAGGAAAAACCCATCAGGTGAGGCTTAACCAACGACAGCACTAGCCTGTCCTGCCTACATGGCCGGTAACGCCCGCGTCCTGTCCTTCGGTCGTATCAGCACAGAAGGCTCGGTTTATAAATCCCTCTCTGACCGCCTGGGTGCTGGCGGTCGTCTCCCTTGCGCCCTCCTCCCCAGCAGTGAAGGGGACTCTCCCAGTGGATGGATTGAGGAGGAGGAAGTGAGCCCGCCTGGCTCAGCTGCTTCCCACAGAGGATGTAGTGTCTCTTGATCTCCAAGTTGGAGGAGGAGAGAGGGCCCCTGGGCTCCAGCCTGTCTGTCACAAGGAGGTGTGACATTCAGGAGCTCGCTGTGGGAAAAATGGCGCGGCTGCCTGGCTTCAGGCTGTGCTCTCTGACCCAACCGGAATAAGCACCATCTTTATTTTTCTTGTTTTTTAAATATATATTGTCTTTGATTTCAGAGAGGAAGGGAGAGGGAGAGAGACACAGAAACATCAATGATGAGAAAGAGTCGCTGATTGGCTGTCTCCTGCACGCCCCCTACTGGGGATTGAACCCAGTAACCCAGGCATGTGCCCTTGACCAGAATTGAACCCAGAACCCTTCAGTCCGCAGGCCCGACGTTCTATCCACTGAGCCAAACCAGCCAGGACTAAGCACCCTGGCTTGATCTCCCAGTCCACGCTAGCTGCTTCTCTTTCTCAGCTAGCTCAGAATTAGCACCCCCACCCCCACCCCCACCCACCAAGCCCCAGCAAGAGTTCTAGAAGCCAGCTCTGCATCAGCAGCATCAGTGTTGAAGGTCCTCAGCACAGAATGAGTATGTTTAGCGGGTAGAGTACAGCAGCTTCATAACACCAGCGAGGGAGGCTCCTAACAGCTGCCTCGTATCCTCGACATATTACAGGATGGTCCTGTAATTATATTTCAAGGGACAAGGCAGCATTTGTTTTCCATCAACATCCATGTAATGATGTGCTGCGCTAGCATACGGTTCTCTTGAATATGGGAAAACATGAGGAGGCAGAGCTATCTCGTTCTCACATGCCATATAAACGCTGTCCGTTCGTAACGACAGGATGGCAGAACGCCCCGATGTCACCAGACGATATGCTGGCATCAGCCAAAGGAATCTCGCCATTTGGGCCATAATGGCCATAGAGTGCGCGCTGCCGTGGAGAGATATGCCGTGGCTTATGGAATTTTCGCTGATATAATTATGCTGCTCGCTCTGAATGAATACCCCAGTGGGTGAACAAAAGCCCAAGTTCCGTTGCCAGATTCATCATCCGCGGTGGAAAAGTTACCACTGTGTTGAGACCGCTGCCCACGTCGATCAGCAGAGCGTGGCATTAGTTCTTAATATTTTTTCCCAGCCATATGGCATTTCCCCCATGTAGAGAGGCGATGTCCATTCTGCAGAGCGATGGCGCCATCGTCGTAATAAGGAGTTTGGGGGTCATTTAAAGAACTGGTAATCGCCAAAGGGAGTTCGTTCTGTAGAATTAGTTTAGCAGCATCGGAGGAGCAAATGGGCTGAACGAAAATCACTTCCAGAGCTGGATGCTTACAGCACATACCAGAGCCATCAGACGCGGCCACATTAAATGTCCATGCGAAACAGCAAGCAGCCATGCCAGCCGGTAAGGTTCCAGTGAATACGGAGCATACACTTTCTGGTTCCCTACCTCTACACGGAGGATTTCTCCTCTCTTCACATTACTGCGTTTAATATTTCTACGTGACTTGATGAAGCATATTAAGTTGTCATTATGTTCCTAGCTTCAGCCCACCAAAATTGGGGAGAAGAAATGCTATTCTTTCTTTCTGCCTGTCTTGTGTAGGGATTTCTTAAAAAAAATTAATTGGTCCTCTATCAAAATGAATGCAGGTGTACATACTTAAAACACGAGCGCGCGCAAGAAAAGACTCCTTTGTAAAGAAATTGCCAGAAGAGTTACCCTTTTCCCATCCTCGACCAGTCCTTTAATTTTGCGAGTTCAAAGCTATAGCCCTTCATGGTAAGAACCATCTTAAAAGGCTGCAACAAAACAGGCACAACTGCAGCCGCATAGCATTGTGTCCCGGCAGTTCATCAAGGCTGCGGTTAATTCAGGAGTGGCACCCCCGAGAGAAAATGAGCAACAGTTCCTCTTCCATTGCAAACACCAATGATTGTCGATCATCCTTATTCATTACTGTTATTAAATGATAATAGGAATATTTGATGGGGACTGGATGGTTCGACGGAGAGCTGCACTACCTCTTCCATTCCAATACTGCCGTCTCTCTCTCCCACAGATGACGTATACAGAAGTGAGCTCTGCAAGATGTTTTCCGTATACATCTCTTGCAATAAATGAATGAGCTTGCAAGTAGAAAACTCTTCGCGACTATATATACACTTCACACATTTTGCATGGAGCTGTTGCATTCTGTATTTCCTCAATGTTATCACCATTACTTGTCATGTTGTACATTCTGTTCCCTCACCCTAAAACACTCTTCCTTGCAGCCTTTAATCTCTTTTTGACCAGAAAACGCCTCTCTTGTCCTCAGATAGGAGCTTAGATATCACTCTCTCTCCATTTCACAGGCCACACTAATCCGGCTCAGGTTCCATTTCCTAGCATCACGGTTGTGGAACTGACGGAGCAAGTGCAGCTTGTCTCTGGTGTTCATTGTTGGCTGTCAGAAGGAGAAAACCCTTCCCTGGCCTTTCACATCTCGAGCGTCAGGTCCCTGCAGCCTCCCCAGTGCCCAGGGCCTTGGACTACTCATCCCCGTCTCAGCCAACACTGCAAACTACCACCCAGGACCACAGAGGCACAGCCCTGTAGCACCTTACTCTGTCCTCATATCCCCCCAAGGCTTCCCCCTTAAAGACAGACACGCAGGGCCCATTCGCAGTCTGCCTGGCAAACCTTTGACCAATAGGACCCTGGAGCCGGCAGGTAGCATCTTCCTTCTTCCTCCAGAATGAACGGTCCTGAGCCACAGCCATTTAAATGACCGTGATGGTGCTTAGGTAAGATCTGTGACATGTGAGGGCAGGTTCATAAGAACCCTCAGGTGGCCTCTTCCACCTCCTCCCCCCTCCTATTTTTGTTGTTAATCTTCACCAACAAACGATGTTTTTCCATTTATTTTTAGAGAGAGTGGGAGGGAGGGGGAGAGACACTCAGAGAGAAACATTGATACGAGAGGGACACATCGATTGGTTGCCTCCCAGGCAGCCCAACCAAGGCTGGGGATGGAGCCTGCCACCAAGGTACGTGCCCTTGACAGGAATCAAATCCAGGACCCCACAATCTGAGGGCTGATGCTCTATCCACTGAGCCAACCTGTCTAGGGCCTTTCTCCCTTCTCTCTTCTCTCTTCTCGTTTCCTCTCTGTTTTGTGTTCCTGGGACTGCCTCCCTACCTCCTGGGGAACCCAGGCTAAGGCAGACAGCAATGAGCACATAGTAGTTATGCAATAAATAGTTTTTAGTCGCATTAGGATAATCTAGAATGAGAATGTTAAAGACCCTCTGAAATACCTTCAGTTCAGAATCTCACCTATGCAGGGAGAAAACAGTTCAGTTTTAGAGTGAGCTGACCTCAACTCGGGAGTTGTTGGAACTAAATTTCCTACAGGAGTGCCATATAGCTGCACATGGTGTGTTACCCAGTGGTAAGTTAGGAAGGAAAAATAGTCGTTAACTCTGAACCCCTTCCGATATTTCCCCAAAGGCTCCAAGTGCTGTTGAGTGCAATACTCGCGTATCACACAGGTTTCGGCGAGAGCAGGGGCTGGGAGACGGCTAACCCCGGGTTCTTCTGGCAAAGTCAGGTGGCAGGAAACCAGATCTTTGGACCCCAGTGTTCAGACAGCTCCTGCCAGCCTCGCAACCCCCACCAGGGGCCTCGGAACCGCTGGCGAGGGAGGCAAGTAGGGGAGTGAGCCTTCTCAGCGCCCAGAGGCTGGTGGCTTGTTTGTTTAAACCTGCTTTCTGGCATTAGCGCTATCTGACTTGGTGCGTTTTGGGCTGCAGGTTAGACGCGGGTCAAGTAGGAGATTTCAACACATCTGATAGGAGTTTGTTCTTCACGACAAAAGGAAAGCTTTTCAGCGTCGGGCCCATGCCCCCGTCTTAAACTCTTTGTACTCTCTGTATGTGTAGGGAGGTTCGGGGCGGCATAGGGCAGTTTCAAACCCCAACGCCCCAATCCATAACATTCATCACCATCTATCATTGGGGAACTATTATGCGGCCTCAAAGCTCGCTGTTCAAACAGGACTGTTCGTTAGCGTCCACCAGGTCACACTGGATTGCGTTAGTGGATTAGGAACTAAGTGAAGCCTTTTTTTTTTTTAATGGGAATTATCACAGCTAAATATTTGTGAAAGCAAAACAAAAGAGCATTCTTCGACGTTTTAAATGCTCTGTTTACTCTCTTTTAAAAAGTGCAGTGGTCTTAAGTATTTTTCATAGATGACTGTTTGTTCTTTAAACATATGTGTGTTTGTTTATGAGAGTAGATTCCAGTTTCAAGTACTCTTATCAATCTCCAAGAATGGTACTAAGAGCTCCACCTACCTCAGTGACATCCGTTTTCACAATTGTATTTTAGCGGAGAGATGGCGGGGCTGGGGGGGAGGGGAAAGGGGGAGGGAGTGGAGAGAGAAAGAGAAAAAGAGAGAGAATGGCTGACCCCTGCCTCGTGCCCTCAAAGTCCACACTATGGATTATAGACCCACAGAACTACTCACTACACCCTCAGGCGATCGGAAACGGGGTGGGGAGCTGTGCCTTCGCCTTTGCATCGACTCTTGCCTCCAGGTCTTGGTTAGGAGACTTTCTCTGAAAGTCCGGTGCCCAATTCTGACAGTACCTTTATCCCTCCACAGCTGATCATCCAGATTTTCCTTATCTTCTTGCTAGACAATCCTCAACTTCTTTGTCATTCGCTCTGTGGCCCCAGTGCTGGTTAAATGCTTACCAAGGGTGTAAATGAGCACCCATATGACACCTAATTGATGTAAAAAGATATACCCATCACCCCCTGCACATGCTCCATATACAGACTGTTGAGTGTCCATGCAGCTCAACTGAGTTCCACATAGTTAAGTAGATGTGTTTGGGTTTTTTTAATCCTCACCCGAGTATATTTCTCCATTGATTTTTCTAGAGAGAGTGGAAGAGAGAGAGAGAGAAAGACAGAGAGAAACACTGATCTGAGAGAAACACATCGATTGGTTGCCTCCTGCACCCGACCCAACCAAGGCTAGGGCCAAGGAGGAGCCTGCAACTGAGGTATGTGCCCTTGGCCGAAATCGAACCTGGGACCCTTCGGTACGCAGGCTGACGCTCTATCCACTGAGCCACACCGGCTGGGGCTAGATGTGTTGTCTGTTAGACACAGCCTTTCTGCCTTTCGGCTGTGTCATGGCTGAAGCTGCCTGGGTCTGTTTTGAAGACTTCGCTGTTAATTCTTCTGAATGATGCAGGGCATCTTAAACAGCTGGCAGTAAAGTCTTTATGTGCATTTTTGCACTCCTCATACCAGGGCTGTGAAAGAGGAAACTATTTAAAAATAACGCTGTAATACCATAAATAGGGCCCAATAGCGTACTTCAGGCAAAACAGATACTAAATCAATACTAGTAGCTAGGTAGCCACTGACGTTGGCCAAGCCCAATACAGAAGGACAAAAAAACAAGCATGGTTGAATTACAGGATAAGTCCAATGTAATGCGATTGTGTTATAATTCCATCATTAAGCATTTTCTTTTATGTTGCGTTCTAATTAAGTCCCAAAGCCAGTCCCATTTTAAATCCTCATCCATGGTATGGAGGCCTTACAGCTCATTATATCCTCAACCCCACTGCATCCCATGTTTTATTTTAAAGTTGCAGTGACCATATATAAAGCTGCAAGCTGCATGTTTCTCATACACTGTGATTTTATGAGATAATGGTTTGGCATTAACCATAGCCATAACATCATAACAGTCAATTCATCCTATTAAAAAGTAGTTACAGAAAAAGAATCCAAATGCAGTATGGCGCTTGCTTCATGATTTGGCCTCAATGTGATTTTACCTCAGGACACTCTCATCTTCTCATCTCATATTGCCAGTAAGGAAGAGCCTCATCGTTTATGATATTTCTTCTTTCAGTGTCACTCAGTTTCCATCTTTGGAACAGGATTAGCAGTTTCCACAGCATGGACCACAAGTCTTTCAATCCCCAGCCTTCCTTACCTTGATCTTGATTTTGCTTTTAAATCTCACCTTTTCTCTTTTCGGTGATTCTGCTTCCATTTCCAAAATATCAAAATGATAGGAGACAATTTACCCCTGATCTTTTTTTTTTTTAAAGTGTATTTATACTGATTTTACAAAGGAAGGGAAAGGGGGAGAGAGAGAAACATCAATGCTGAAAGAGAATCATTGATTGGTTGTCTCCTGCACACCCCACACTGGGGATGAGCCCGCAGCCCAGGCCTGTGCCCTGACTGGGAATCAAACTGTGACCTCCTGGTTCACAGGTTGATGCTCAACCACTGAGCCACACCAGCTGGACCCTGATCTTTTAAGTTGCCTACGCTCCCCACTCTTGTTGTAGACCGCCAACATCTCTTCCTAGAGGCTTACCCTTGGCAAGTCAGAGCCCACCTTTACTCCCTGAGTCTTCTCAACCCGAAATGTCTCTCTCAGTGCTCTATGCCCATTCAGACTCACAGTCCTTTAAACTCTGCTCCCGTTCATATCGACTCCTGAAGCCTCATTATGTACGACAAAGCAATCCGCAGTGATATATAACTTCTTGGGTTAGTATGGCAGTTCTCCACAAGGTTCCCATTTGCCAACTGATAATATATTGTATTTCTTTGCTCATTCATTACTCCATGGTTATTAGATGCAGTTCTCCAATAAGCTCATAACAGGGGTTGCAAACTCTTCCTGTAAAGGCCAGATAGTAAGTAACTTAGATGCTGCAGGTCATACAGTCTCTGTCTCAGCTACAGAACATGTCATGGTAGATGAAAGCAGATACCGATAGACCCTTCTGGAAATGAATGGGGATGGGTGTGTTCCAGTAAAACTTTATGCATTGGCAATGAAATGTGAATTTTATGTAATTTTCACTTGATACGAAACCATTATTCTTTTTATTGAAAAGTTTTCAACCGCTTAAAAATGTGAACACCGGCTTGGTGGGTGTGGCTCAGTGGTTGAGTGTCAACCAATGAACAAGGAGATCAAGGTTTGATTCCCCATCAGGGCACATATGCCCAGATTACAGACTCAATCCTCATCACTATGTCTCCCTCCCTCCTGTACCCTCCCTCCCTCTACCCTTCCCTCCTTCCCTCTCCCTTCCTCTCTGAAATAAATTATATATAGATATAAATATAATCTAATAAAAGAGTAATATGCAAATTGACCGTCACTCCAAGACTCCTAAGCCACGCCCACCAGTCAAGCCATGTCCACCAGCCAATCAGAGAGGCTGTATGCAAATTAACCCAGCCAAGATGGTGGCTGGCAGTCACGGAGCTGGAACAAGCAGGAGGCTTCCATTGCAACTGCCTGACTAGGCCGAAGGGCCTCTGCTCAAGCAACAGTGTTTCAATTATAGAAGCCACAGAGCTGAAGCAAACAGGAAGCCTCCGTTGCCTGCCTAAGCCTCCGCTCAAGGTAACAAAGTTTCAATTATAGAAGATAAATAAACCCCAGAAACCTGATTCCAGCCAGCCTCGCTGGGACATTGGGTCAATGGGAGCTGTGGGCAGCCTGCAAACAGCCCTCAGCCCCTCACCCAGGCTGGCCAGACACACCAGCAGGTGGACATCCCCCCGAGGGGTCCCAGACTACGAGAGGGTACAGGCCCAGCTGAGGGAACCTCCCCCACAGTGCACACATTTTTGTGCACCATGCCCCTAGAGATATATATATATATATATATATATATATATATATATATATATATATATATATATATATTAAAAGTAAAGACCACTCTTAGCTCACCAACCATACAAAACTAGGAGATAGGCCATGGGCCCTAGCTCACTGACCCTGGGATTATAACCTTCTTGAAGGCAGAAACAGATCTTATGATACTGTGTGTCTTCCATGGCAACCAGAATCCTAACAGTCTCTTCTGGAGCCCAAACGTTGCTCAGCGTTCGCATAGCCGAAGGCAAGGGACCAACAGTTGTAAGCCGTCCAATCAGGCAACCTTAGGAGGGCCTGGAGGGGCCCTTAGAAACATAAACAGTCAGCACAAAAGAGGTGTCAGAGGTTGAGGTTCTCAAGGAAGAGGGACACAGAGCCCCCACTTCCCCGGCGACTTCGCAAAGGTATGTGGGTGTCGGTGTTCAGACACAGTATTTCTTTGAACTGAGCAGAAAGCCGGGCAGGGCAGAAGGCAGCCTGGGAGCCACAGATGCCATTTTGAATGCAAGCTTCATCTGGTCTCCGTGGGAGTCTGCAGACCCCCGCGCTCCGCTCTGTGGGAGTTCTGCGCTTTGAGTGTGATGGCTCTGTGTTTAATTACACTGTATATTTTCTTCTTTAGCGCTGCCATCCAGAAAGACAGACCCAGAGAGGGGAGGAGATGGAGTCAGTGAGAGCTGCACTCGGGCCTGGAGATAAGGGACGGCCGTCCTCCAGAGCCAGCCCACGACGCGCACAGAAATGCTCCCCCTCCGCGTTATTTATCGAGAATGTTCTCTCTGAGTTATAGTTCCAAAGCGGGGGAAATACTCATTTAACGAAGAGAGAGTCGGGTCCAGTTTAAAAGCCATAATTTTGTATGCATGTCAGAAAAACACATCATCCGAAACCATAAATTCGCCCGGCCAGACTGAGGGCCCACTTGCCACTGGAATCTGTTTTTCTTTTTTTTAATATAATGAGGCGACATCCCCTTCCTTGGAGAGGAGAGTTCAATAGTTTAATTTTTGTTAACTGAGATCTCTTGTACGAAGGTAAATTGCATTGCCTTTTCTATTACTAGCTCTGTTAATTGTCAAGCAATCAGAGTTTATGCACTCATCCAAGGCAGCAGAGAATTCCCCATAATGTTGCAGAATAAAACCTGACAAAGCACAATAATCTTTAGTTTATTGATGTGCTACCAGGCTTAGATCAGTAATGCGCTTTTGGTTAGGAAATTGGGGTCTAGGGAGAAATATTGGGAGGAACGGAGAGAACATCAGGGCTCGAAGAAAAATATATTAGGAGTTAAAAGGGGGGAAAGATGTGTGTGGTGGGATTTTAGAGTTTTTTGGGAAAAACACACACACACATAGTACGCCGAGATCTTGTAGGGATGCTGAAGGAAAGCACGACAGATGAACTCTGGCCCCAGTGGCCCCATGAGATTTATTTTTTTGGTGGGGGGCGGTGACACCTATCATAATATAAATAACACACACAGAGGCCAGACTTCCGGGGGGGGGGGGGAAAGCACACGCGGAAGATATTTATTGCAAATCCGAGAGCTCCCACGTTATGGTTTAATGAAAACAGTTAGGTGGCCGGGATGGCTATGCAGAACCTGGATCTGGGCTGCACAAGACTACACCGAGGGGTCCCTGAAATATCCCAGGTGCTTTCGTGTCCTGACAGATCTGAGCCCCCAGTGCTGAGGAAAACACATTTCCGTCCTTGCTTTGAGCCGTGGGGACTTTTAAGATGCGCACCGTTTGTTTTGGGAGGGGTGCTTTTCACCCTGTCTTCTTTGGTTCCGTGCCTCTGCTGGCCGGGTCCTTCGCCTGGTCCATGTCTGATGCGGGTCCTGCCTTGGACTGGCCACGCCAGGCACCCACAGACTCGCAGGTCCTGGCCGGCCGTGGTGAGGCCCTCTGGTGCACTGCCCCTAAGTGCTGGGAGGGTTGGAGCTCGTAATGTCAAAGTTTGACTTTCGTAGCCGTATTGACTCTGGGAATTAAGATGCGAGCCGTTTTATTAAACTGTTCCCTCCGATTGGGTTGTTCTGCTCTGAGGAGCTAAGGCGTTTGCGTAATGAGCACAGAGAGTGCAGTGCGTTCAGGACGCGGCCTTGCAGTAATGTCACATCATACCCAGACTCATTTTCGCAGCCAAAGAGAATATGTAAAACCCCTAGTGTGGGAGAGGAAAATGTTGATTAAGCAACTAATCCAAGCTAAAGAAAGGCAGAAAAGATTGTAAATTTCTGATCAGGCAGTTTGAGGTTTAAAAAAAAAAAAAGATGGATTGGAAGAGTTTATAAGTGTGGGGGGGAGATTGGTGCATGTATGTGAGGAGGAGGAGGAGGGGGAGGAGGAGGAGGGGGGGGAGGAGGAGAGAAAGAAAGAGAGAGAAAACCTGCAGAACCAAACATTGAGATTCTCTACCTTGCAATAAAAGATGGCAAGGTGATAAATTAGCGCTCTCAACTGAAATTGATTACTTTGTGTTCCCATCCAGTTCATACGGCAGCCACACAGATGCTCTGAAGCACCTTAATGACACATCGGAGGAAACCCCTCCAGTGGGCGCATGCGGGGCCTCCCCCTGCCTCCCCCCACCGGCTCTGAGAGCGCAGCACTGCGTGTGTGCCGCACGCATGGGGAAGCACCGTGCACACAGCCCGCCCCCCTTTTTACGGGGATGTCTTCATTTTACACCCCCACCCGCTAAACAACCCTAGGAGCCTCAATGCTAAAATGAAAAATGTAAGTGATTTCGTCTTTTCAAACCTTGGATATATCCATCCCCGGCTCTCTGGAGAGGCGGCACATAGAGCGAAAAGATGAAGCCATATCGGGCCACCTAGAGGCAAACTTCTCCTAGCCTGCCCAGCGAAGCAAAGGAAAATTATGGCTTATTGCCATAATTGCAGAGGGAATGAACCCGCCTGGTTTCCTCACGCAGATTGAAAGGAACAAGTTACCAACACACTCGGATTAAAGGAGTCGCACACAGGATGGACTCATTTCCGTCAAGCCCTCAGTTTTAAACAATTTGAGGATTCTCCTTATGGCGAACTCCCAAGTGGGGATGTATCGATAGCGGCTGAAAAGTGATGGGTTCCGTTCCACTGCCATCGTGAGAATAGGTGATGAGCTAAGAAATGTCAAAAATGTTTTACCACTTGCCCGACTGGCGTGGCTCAGTGGTTGAGCATCGGCCTATGAACCAGGAGGTCACGGTTTGATTTCCAATTAGGGAACGTGCACACATTGCTGGCTCGATCCCAGTAGGGGGCGTGCAGGAGGCAGCCAATCAGTGATTCTCTCTCATCATTGATGTTTCTATCTCTTCTCTCCTTCTCCCTTCCTCTCTGAAGTCAATGAACAGAATATGTAAAGAAATGGTTACCACTCGAGGGTCTTACAGCTGTGAAGGAAGACCCAGATTTCAGATTTCAATGTTTGTGTGAGTGTGGGACTGGTTCTTGGGGAGCCAGCAAGGAGGGATCAAATATTCTATGAGTTATCCATATATCATTTCCTATAAGCTTACTAATCTGTATCTGTGTTTAATAATTCTCTGTTCTTAGTAATTCTGAATCTGTATCAAGTATCCTTTGCGTTCTGTAGAATCAAACCCCTTGCACTTATTATTTTCATCGGGTGTTTATAAACACCAACCAATCGTCACAAGCGCAATGGTCATTTGACAGGCTATAATCAATACAGGACACTCTTGTGCCTATTAGACACAGGAGGTGGGATAAGTTCCTTTATGTACAGACTTTGTAGGTAAAGAATATAGCTTACTACCCAATGAATACAGAAGCCCTCAGCCCCCATCGAGACCTGCATAAAGACCCCTCACTCCACGTTAGTGCCTCTTGGGATCCCCTGTCAGGTCCCTAGGACTCAGGGCTGCCTAGTTTGAGAATAAATCTCCTGAACGATGGAATTAGAAACAGGTTGCCTTGGCCAGCGGCCTCTTCCTAACTGTAAAATTATCTGTGAGTTGATTCCATTTCACTGGCCTTATCCACTCCCCTCATGACAATTCTCCCCTTGAGTCCAACCTACTAGTAGAACTCGTGTGTGTGTGTGTGTGTGTGTGTGTGTGTGTGTGTGTGTGTGAGAGAGAGAGAGAGAGAGAGAGAGAGAGAGACTTGATTTAATATTCCTCACTAATACTGATATGATTCCAAAAAGCTCCTGTTACCTTTATCTTTGCTAAATGTTCCAGACCAGCCTTCCCTTTGAATTAATCGTGTGTCTTCTACATGCCAGATACTGTGAGACCCGGGGGTTTGTGTTTGGATGTCGGGAGACTCCGTTTCAGCACACATTCCTCTGCCTTACTTAACTTTCCCTCCAAGAACCCACAGAATTTTCAGGTACTTAACCAAAAATGGAAAACTCGAGTAGATAAGAAGAATTATTTTCCACAGGAATCTTCCATTTAACAGTAAAAGGCGCAATGAGGGTAAGTGGGAGGTCACAAATAATTACAGTCAGGGAAGTGTAAGCAGACCGTAAAAGAGCTCTTGCATTTCCTCGCACCGAATAAAACCATACAGTATGTGAATAGCTCTATTACCTATCCTTAACTGAAACATACAGTGCCTGTCCTCTTTCTTCAAAGAGCTTGTTAATATGCAGTCACCTAGTACAACCGCTAAGTTTTTAAAGGTCGCCCATGTTTTATTCATAAAGGGTGGTTTTCTGGAGGGGAAAAAGGTTACAGAGTCATGTAATACCATATCCTCACGGAGGCTGTGCTTTCCAAGGTAGCTTCTAATGAAGCAGATGGGGCGAAGGAAAGATTGGGGGGCCGGGGAGTGATTCTTCCAGAGAGAGAGCAGTCAAACTTCACTCAGGACCTGGGGGACTCCCAGGCAGGGGAGGAAGATGGATTCTGCTTTTTGAGTATCAAGTGAGCATGGCAGGGCTGCGACTGACGTTCCCAGCTATTCCATTTTCCCTCAAGGCCGGGCCATGCAAGTAACGGTTTCCCAGCCCCCTTAACGTTAAGTGGCCACGTGGCTAGTTCCGTCCAATGAGATGTGAGCAGAAGTGAGGGGCAATGTGTGTCACTTGCAGAGCGCAGTATTCAGTTGGCCGTGTTTGAACCCAGGTCCCTATTTTTTTTCTCCCCTGTCAGCTGGGGAGGACAGAGTTCAAGTGCAGAGGCTGGTGTCTGGATCTCTGAGTTAGTGCTTGGGAAGCATTGCCCCCAAGATCTGCCCAGTTGCGAGTTTGATTCCAGTGAGTTTGCGTGGCTATGAAAGAAACGTTTTGGTGTTGAGTCACTGAAATGTTAAGGTTCTTTTTTTTTTTTAGTCAATGTTTTTTTTTTAATTTATTGATTTTTTTACAGAGAGGAAAGGAGAGGGATAGAGAGTTAGAAACATGGATGAGAGAGAAACATCGATCAGCTGCCTCCTGCATTCTTTCTACTGGGGATGTGCCCGCAAGCAAGGTACATGCCCTTGACCGAAATCGAACCTGGGACCCTTCAGTTCGCAGGCTGACGCTCTGTCCACTGAGCCAGACTGATTAGGGCGATGTTGAGGTTCTTATCTGTACTAGTCAGGATTCTCCAGAGAAACAGAACCAGCGCATTAGGATAAATACATGCACATAGGAAAGCATAGGTGGTGTAAGTCCAAGTCCAAGTCCAAGTCCCCACACTGTAAGCTCCTGCCCGAGACCTCAGGCCCCAGCACCAGGATGGCTATGTCCAAGGAAGATGGATGCTCCAGGCTCAAGCAAAGAGTCAATTACCTTTCCTCCACCTTCTTGTGCTATTCAGACGCTTAGCAAATCAGGTGATGCCCACCCACATTGGCGAGTCGACATCCTGATTCAGTTTATGAGTTCCAATGCAAATCCAGAAACAGCCTCATGGAAACAACCCAGAAATAAAGGTCGGAGAGCTAGCTGGCATCCTTAACCCCGCCAGGTTTGCAGAGCAGCAGGGAGCTCTCGTAGATGTTTGAACCAGTATTAGTGACACGGATGGCGAAAGCACGGTTTACGGCAAAATGGAGAAATAGACAAAGTTAGGGTTAAACAAAATGTGAAAATCTGTAAATATTAGGGCTGAACAAGAAAGTTGAACCTGTGTCCAAGTTTAGGAAGATATTAGTAAACATTCTGAAGGTTGATAAGCCTGCTTCCCGCCCCCACCCCCCCCACCCCTTTAAGTAGCCTCAAATCAATCCAAACTGTTTTGGTACTTTTTAAAAAAACACACATATATTTTCATAGGAAGTCACACATTCCTTCAATCTGTATTTCAAAGAACCAATAAATTTTCTTGAAAATGACCCTTTCTCACACTGTCCCTCCCCGCCCCCCCATCCGACTCTTCTAATAGGTTCAGAAAAACCCCTACTTAGTTGTAAAGGAGTTGTACAGTAAAAAGCCTGTGAGATGAAGTAATCATACCAAATACGTTGGTTTAGGGGCTGGGTTTTACTTGGTGATAGTGCTGGGGTTATATTTGAAGAATATATTGCAATGAATGATTTAATTATACTTCTACCCGGAGGCTCCGGGCAAGGATCAATTTTGAAATGCAGCCAATGGATTAAATGGCTGTGTGCATGTATATATAATATAAACTCGTTATGTCTCTCTGTGTGAAAAGAACAGTAAGATCAGTGATTTGATGGTTGAAATTCAAAAATTCAATCTGACCTCATTTCACTGGTTTTTTTTTCCCCCAAAAAGCAGACCAGAAGCAGAGCCAAAATCATTTTTTTAAAACATATTTTATTGATTTTTTTACTGAGAGGAAGGGAGAGGGATAGAGAGTTAGAAACATTGATGAGAGAGAAATATTGATCAGCTGCCTCCTACACACCCCCCCACTGGGGATGTGCCCGCAACCAAGGTGCATACCCTTGACCAGAATGGAACCTGGGACCCTAGAGTCCGCAGACCGACGCACTATCCACTGAGCCAAACAGGTCAGGGCAGAGCCAAAACCATTTAAGCTGAAGCTTCAGTAGTGTCATGATTTTTCTTTTGCCCTATTAATAAGAGAGAGAGCTGTCAAACCAGCCACTTTCAAGTTTCACAGACAAGTCCATCACCCACAGTACCCATAAGCAAAAGCTAACTTACAGATTCACTCTTTTCAAGCAAGTCTCATCCCTTGCACCCGGCCAGTGTGGCTCAGTGGATCGAGTGGCATCCTGTGAACCAAGAGGTCCTGGGTTTCATTCTGGGTCAGGGCACATGCCTAGGTTTGGGGCTCAGTCCCCAGTGGGGAGCATGCAAGAGGCAGCTGATCAATGTGTCCCTCTCATTGATATTTCTCTCTCTCCCTCTCCCTTCCTCTCTATCTAAATATCAACAAAAACATTTAAAAAATGTTTCATTTCTTGCAACTTCCCCACAATATAGTGTTGCCACATGAAATACAGGCTACCAAGTTGAATTTGAATTTCAGATACACAACAAACATCTTTTCAGTGTCAGTATGTGCTATTTGCTAAATCGGACAATCCTATGACCGCATGCCTGAAACTGTCTGGTACAAGTCCTATGACCCTCTCATGCAATGGCATGACCAAAAGGGGACCATGGACACGTCATACAACCTGGACTCCCACCTGCCCCACTTTCTCAGTGACTTTGGCGACATCAAACATTTCTCAACCACCAGCTGACAAGGCATCTACTCTATGACCCGTACATGCCCAGCATAGGACAGCACAAAATAAACAGAGCAGTGGTGTTGGACTCCAAAAAGAAATCGTTTTCACTCTTCAGTATTTTCTAAAAAGGGTCATTTATTCTTTTTTCCTCAAAAGAAAAAAAAAGCTTAGGAGGAGGTTTTGAACATACAGTCTGTAAGCACAGAATTCCCGTGACTGCTCACTGAGGATGTGGCAGTTTTCCATGACCTAGCAGGGGTGGGGGACCTTCTTTCTGCCAAGGGCCATGTGGGTATTTATGACCTCATCCACGGCCAAACAAAATGATCAACTTAAAAACTAGCCTGTTGCACTGACCTGCTTGGCTCAGTGGATAGAGCATCAGCCTGTGGACTGTAGGGTCCCAGGTTCGATTCTGGTCAAGGGCATGTACCTTGGTTGCGGGCACATCCCCAATAAGGGGGTGTACAGGAGGCAGCTGATCGATGTTTCTCTCTCACAGATGTTTCTAACTCTCTATCCCTCCACTTTCTTCTGTGTAAAAAATCAATAAACACACACACACACACACACACACACACACATATAATAGCCTGCTGGCTTTGATCAAACATTTAATTAACTCACCCCCCATGCCTTGGCAGGGCCAAATGCAATGATTTCGAGGGCCACATACAGCCCACGGGCCGGACCTTCCCCAACCCTGTTAGAGGAACCTCCATGACTCCACCCCGCACAGTATAAAACCCCCGTTTTCACGCACCATCTGGAGTGTGACGCTTCTAACAAGGGGAGACACTCGAGAGAAAAGAAGCCATAAAGGTCACAGTTTCAGTGTTTGAGCCACTTTTGCCACTCTCCCCGTTAACGGTCCCCATCGTTGACTTCCACCTGCATGCTGTCTAGAGAAAGGTTTTCTCTTCTATTCATTTCTCTCACTGTTCAATGATTGACTTTGTAGGAAATTCTCCTGCCCAGATTTAGGCAAACAGTCTGTCTGAAAGTGTCCTTGGGAGAGAACACCTACAATGTCAGGCTAAAACGTCCCAATAGGGTTGGCCAGGTGTGTGAACCCCTGAAGGTCTATACCCTACGGGTATGTTATTTTAAGGAAGAAGGCAAAACGAATGGGCTACCGGGAGAGGGATTTTGTGCTGGTTAGGCCTCATTGGGGACAATTTTTCAGCCTCACTGGGCTGAAGGCGCAGCTAAAAGCCACTTACGCAGGGATCTGCCCGTGTTTGTGTTGGGGTTTGATTATTTCCACTTCCTTCTGTCCTGTGAAACGTGGCTCTGAATTGTAAGTAAAGCAGCTCTGCCTTTTAAAAGGAGCAAAAACCCTTGGAGTTAGTAGACCAGCGAAGAAATAGTGGGTTCCAGTGTTTAGATTCCAGGCGAGCTCACTAAATAAATCTCGGCGTAAAGAAGGTTTTAAATCTGCGCATTCCTCAGGACTGTTTACCCGCCGTGACATTTCTCCGGCCTCTCTCAGAGTTTCTGCTTCCCCCTTTTAGTTGGATTTGGCCAGCCTCAAGGATATGTGGATCACAAAGCGGACAGGGGAAGCCACCCTGAGCACGTTTGGGGAAGGACGTATTTGACTGCACTTGTGTCTGTCTGTTTCTCTGCATCATCTCCACTTTGCCTGTTGGTGAATTTAGGCCACTGAAGTTGAAAAGAGCACAGTTCCACAGGCGAGCGTGACTCTGTTGTTGGGCGTCCACTTATGAACCAGGAGGTCGATTCCTGGTCAGGGCACATGCCCCAGTTGGGGACTTGAACCCCAGTGTGGGGCGTGCAGGAGGCAGCCGATCCATAACCGTCTCTCATCATGGATGTTTCTATCTCTCTCTCCCTCTCCCTTCCTCTGAGAAATCAATAAAAATATATTATTAAAGGAAGAAAGAAAGAAAGAAAAGACCACAATTCCTCACCCAGCCCAATTCTCAGGTCTCATTATCTCCAACCTGTCAAAGGTACATTTGTTTAACTGAAACCCAGTAAGTCAGTGTCAGAACTTCTCGTCCCAGTTTTACAAATGGAATCATACATCAAGTTTCAATTACTGGGGATAGCTGGGAGAGGAGAAATTCACATTTTTCCCGCATCTTAATTTTGACAGTGGCGTCAGCTCTCCCTCCTTCAGAGTGACTCTCCGTGAGAAGCTATGGAACATCGGAAGAGTGACTGAACTGAGTCATAACAGAGTTAATATTAATATTGTAACTGTAGGGTTTTCTAAGTGTTTCCACATTTATCATCTCCTTTGGTTTTCATAAACTCTCTGTGATAGAGGTGGAACGTGTGCGCGCGTTCATTTTTCTTTAAAGATGAAGAAACAGAGAATGAAGTTTAGATCATTTGTCAGTGGTTCTGTTATATGATAGCAGAGCCCCGACCTGTGTTTCTCAATGGTTAGAGCATTGCCCCTCCCACCAAAAAGTCTCAGATTTGATCCGGGGTCAAGGGCATGTACCTGGGTCGTGGGTTCACTCCCCACCTCTCAGGACGGGGCTCGTGCGGGAGGCAACCAGTTGATGTGTCTCTCTCACATTGGTGTTTCTCTCTCTCCCCCACCCCTCCCTCTCTCCCTCCCTCCCACTCTCTCTGAAAAGCAATGGAAAAAAAATATCCTCAGGTGAGGATTAACAACAAGAACAAAAAAAGATATTAGAGAGTCAAAAATTTGACAATCACAATATGGCTTTGTTCTCTGCACCTTGATATATGATGACTTGACACTGAGCTGATGAATTGCCAATGAGCCAATGATCTGGGGATGGAAAGAGACAAACCTAGTTTTTAACAAGGTGTTTTAAGATTTCCCTAAGATTCGTTTCCATGGTGTTGGGAATTCGGTTTTGAAGATTTTCTGATAGACCTCTGTTTGAATTTCCACATCCTGCCGTTCTCTCCCCTGATGTCCTTTCATGCGATGGTCTCGTTCGGGTGAGTAGCTCTGGCCTCTCAAGTTGTACACCAGGTCTCATACGGCCTGCGCACAGGCTGCAGAACCGGCATCGCTCAGGGTGTAAAATGGGGTGGCAACGCTGTTCAAATGAAAGTTTCCCTCCTGATCGTGTGCTCTATTCTAGCCTATAACTGGGAGCTTCATAGTCTAGATTCAAACATGTGACCCACGAATTGAAAAGTCCTTCAGAGAATCACATATCCTCCCTGAAGTCTTTCCCCTTCTTCCCAATATCCTATTTAATAAAAGCCTAATATGCTAAGTGTGTGGTTGTCCAGTTGGCCGTTCAACCAATCAAAGTGTAATATGCTAATGGTATGCTAAGACCACTCAACTGCTCACTATAACATGCACTAAACACGAGGGGGAAAGACAGTCGAGTGGTTGACCAATCCTTTTGATGCACAGTGACCACCAAGGGGCAGACACTCAACGCAGGAGCTGCCCCCTGGTGTTCAGTGCGCTCCCACAGGGGAAGTGCTGCTCAGCCAGAAGCCGGGCTCATGGCTGGTGAGTGCAGCGGCGGTGGTGGGAGCCTCTCCTGCCTCCATGGCAGTCGAACATCCCCCAAGGGCTCCTGGACTGCAAAAGGGCTCAGGACGAGCTGAAGGAATGCCCCCCCCCCCCGCTTGAGTGCATGAATTTCTAGTGTGGAAATAAAAGACAACCATTCTCAGAATTATTGATCAGTTGCTTCCTGCATGCCCCCCTGATCAGTGGCCCAATGGGGATTGAGCTTGCAACCTGGGCATGTGCCCTGACCAGAAATCGAACCTTGAACTCCTGGTTCATAGGTTGATGCTCAACCACTGAACCACACTGGCTGGGAAGGACAACATTTTTTTTTTTAAATCTTTATTGTTCAGATTATTACAGTTGTTCCTCTTTTATCCCCCATAGCTCCCCTCCTCCCATTTCCCACCCCAACCTCTGTCCTTGCCCCCCCACTGTCCTCATCCATAGGTGTACAATTATTGTCCAGTCTCTTCACACTTCCCCAACACCCTTAACCCCAGAAAATTGTCAGTCCACTCCC
>PVJC01024202.1:0-25950 GCA_004026665.1 Murina feae
TAAATGGTGTTTAATAAAATGCTATATATAATTCTTCAGCACTCCTATACAGAGTATATTTATCCTTGATTATTTCATAATGCTATCCTGCAATTATATTGAAAATTGCTTTTTGTTGAAGGGCATTCTTCTCACTTTTAATTATGTACTCTCTTAGGACACAATTTCTCCCTCTCCTCTATAGTTGGAATATTTGTTCTCAATATGCCATATGGTCATGAATAGGTTTTTGTTTTCTTCATATTTGATTAATATTCCTTCAATGCTATGATTAGTAAATACATTACTTTCTGTCATATTGTAAGTTTAAATTATTTACCTTTACCTAAGCATTTTTAGGAATTCCTTTTTTTTAATATAAAATAAACAGTTCTCCTGAGAAAATGCATATTTTCCTTGCAAGTGTCTAAGACTAAAGCAGTTATTTTGAGGGAATTTTAATTTCAACTTCCAGGATTAATATTAATAATCTGTATTAACACCAAATTCCAGACTCAAAATAAGACTTAGTTCTTTCTTTCATTAACTCTTCTAAAAATTTAAATTCTTTATTGTTTAATGTATTATGTAAGTCTCCTTTTTCCCCCATTGACCTCTCCCTGGTCATCCCCAACATATTCTCTCACTCCCACTCCACATCTGTATCCATTGGTTATGCTCATATGCATGCATACAAGTGCTTTGGTTGATCTCTTACCCCCCTCACCCCCAACCTTCTCTCATAGGTTGGACAGTTTTTCAATGCTTCTCCATCTCTGGTTCTATTTTTGTTCATCAGTTTGTGTTGTTCATTATATTCCACATTAGAGGCCTGGTGCATGAAATTTGTGCACTGAGGGGGGCTGATGAATGCGCATGGCCCAGCAGGACCCCCACCACTGACCTGGCACACCCGGTGTGAAGCGCTGGGAAGCAGTGGATATGGCTGGGGTGAGGGGATTGGGCACCGCCATCTTGTGGTTATGGGCACAGCCATCTTTGTCTCAGAGTGACAGTTAATTTGCATATTACTCTTTTATTAGATTGGATATGAGTGAGATCGTATGATATTTATCTTTCACTGACTGGCTTATTTCGCTTAGCATAATGCTCTCCAGTTCCGTCCATGCTGTTGCAAATGGTAAGTATTCCTTCTTTATTAGAGCAGCATAGCATTCCATTGTGTAGATGTACCACAGTTTTCTAATCCATTCATCTGCTGATGGGCACTTAGGCTGTTTCTAAATCTTACTATTGTAAATTGTGCTACTATGAACATAGGGATGCATATATCCTTTCTGATTGGTGTTTCTGTTTTCTTTGGATATATTCCTAGAAACGGGATTACTGGGTCAAATGGAAGTTCCATTTTTAACTTTTTGAGGAAACACCATACTGTTTTATAGGGAACTCATACAACTTAATAAAAGGAAGATAAACAATCCAATCAAAAAAAGGACAAAGAACCTAAATAGACACCATTTGAAAAAGGACATACAGAAGGTCAAGAGACAAATGAAAACATGCTTAAAGTCACTAATCATCTGAGAGATGCAAATCAAAAAACATCTCACACCTGTCAGAATGTCTATTATTAACAAATCGACAAACAACAAGTGCTGATGAAGATGCTGAGAAAAAGGAACCCTTGTGCACTGCTGGTGGGAATGCAGACTGGTGCAACCACTGTGGAGAACAATTTCCTCATTAACTCTTGAGTGCTCTTGACTCTAATCATGGTTTTATTTTGCTGCTATATATTTTTATATTGAAACTAGAGGCCTGGTGCACAAAAATTTGTGTACTTGCGGAGATGGGGGGTCCCTCAGCCCAGCCTGTGCCCTCTCACAGTCTGGGACCCCTTGGGCTTAAGCTGGCAGTCAGACATCCCTCTGGCAGCCCAGGAGCCCTTGGGGGATGTCCACTTGCCAGCGGGGAGCAGGCCTAAGCTGCAGTCGGACATCCTTAGTGCTGCTGAGCAGGTGGGATAGGCTTCCACCACCATCACTGTGCTGGCGGCTGTCAGCCTGGCTTGTGGCTAAGCAGAGCTACCCCTGTGGGAGAATATTGACCACCAGGGGGCAGCTCTGGCATTAAGCATCTGTCCCCTGGTGGTCAGTGTGTGTCATAGTGACCAGTCGTTCCAAGTTGTTCTGCTGTTAGGGTCAATTTGCATATTACCCTTTTATTATATAAGATATGTTGATTTCATACATAAATAACTTTCTGTAACTGCTATTTTATTTAAAATCACCACTATTCTGATTGAATTCCTTACTAAAGAGCACTCTTCTCTGACCTCTCTCTCTTTCTCTGTCTCTCCCTGTCCCCTTCTCTTTCACATGCACAATCATACACATATACACACATCATTAATCATTTTGGTGAGTCAGATTTTTGTTATATAAGACTTCGTTGTCTAATTTCTTTTTATAAGTATGGCTTACTTTTTAATCAGAAAAGATATTACCTTAGGTAAATATGTAAAACACTTTTATTGCAAATAATAGATGTCTAATCTAAACTAGTTTAATCCCACATGGGAATTTGTTAGTTGATACCACAGGAAAACCCACATAGTACAATGTGGTTTCAAAAATGGCTACATTTACAGTCACAAATAAATGATGGCTCTGAATGCTGTTTCTGTATCTTAGCTTATTTTTTCTCTCTGATAATTTGATTTTTAAGCAGTTGTTTCTCACAAGTTGTCAATGGTACCCTAATGACAGTTGTATCTAGTGAATCCAGAAAAGAGAATAAAATGCCTCTTCTCCATGATTCTAGAGAGGAGTCTGATTTTCCAGATTTGATTTGTTTCCATTCCTGAGCTAACATTCTCTGTGACAGTGCAGAGGTAATTCTCCTGGTTGAGCAGGGTTGAATTGTGAGTGCCTCTCTTATGTGGACAGGATAAGAAAAACTACAGAACACCCAACCACATGGAATTTTTATCAGCTAGAATAAGGAAAGAATAATGAACAGATGAAAACAGGAGATGGCTCTTCTGTGTAGTAAGTTTTGGTCTGGAGTAAATGCCTTAACTATTAACCTCATGTGGGTAGTGTCCACTGAATAAATTCTTAAATGGGTATTTTGAAAATGAATCTTTAACATAAATATATCTAGATGTGTTGTCACAATAATATGCCTTTCTTGTTCTTTATATAACAGGAATTCTAGTAAAGGACAATGTCAGTAAGAATCTTCTCAGATACCCTTAGGATATTCAAAATCCATGGAAATTTACTGTCTGCCACAGAATTGGATCAATAAACTATTCTCATTCTGTCAGATGTATGCAGTCCTGCAAACCTGTGGTACTCAGTGGAATTGATAATTACTAGAACTTCATCATACTAATGTTATCTTGCCACTCAGAAACCTTAAAGCTCAATGTACAATGCTGTTTTGTGTTAATCATGTGTAAGTCGATACTTTGCATGCAAAATCATGGATCTTCTTTGCATAGTGTTATGAAATACATCAAGGTGGATTTAACAAAGAATGTTATGGCTCAGACTATACGCATGTTTGCTGAATGAATAAATAAATGGATATAAAGTAAAATTTCAATAAGCTATAACTGAATTGAATAAAAATTAAGCAAAAATCCTATTGGTTTTGTTATTTTATGAAACTAAACATATTCTTCAATTTCTAAACTATAAAATATTAATTACTTTCTACATAGTAATCAAGGATAAAATGAGATTGAGTTTCCTAGATGTTTGTAGAAACTTTATGTGCTCATTAACATGAGTCTGAGAATGTGTGATTATCACTCCATTTTACATGTAAATGTAGGTGTTGGAGATTATGAAACACATGCAGTAAACACATATGGTAAAGATCACATTCCCCTAAATAAACAACTGATTTTATAAGTTATAAAAATTACTACAATTTAAGTAATTTTTAAACCATTTGTTTATTTTACCTGATAATTAATAGCATTAAAATTCTTCTCTAATCAGCTTCTGGGAACTGTTAGTGTAAAATGCAATTTTAAATCAAGGAAATATCTAGATAGAGTCCCTAAAAAAACATGTGTACTAGAATATGAAGACTCTAAATAATGTAGGAGGATAAGCTGTCATATAACTATAAAAATAACCTAGAATAATAACATAAACTGGATAAGACAATAAAAATTATAGTCAACAATTGAATCCTGTATTTGTTTATACAACTAGAATCAGCACATTAGACAATCAAGGTAAGAAGTGTCTTCTACTTAAAACAGATTATTTCTCTTTTGAAAGTTCAGAGTTCAGAAAAGATCAAATAAGGTTTTCAAAGCATTTCAAAAATAAACTACAGAATATTTTTAGGTGAATAAAAAAATATGTTGCAGAAGAACTTCAACTAATGTGCAACAAAGAAGCGCCAGTATTAAAAGTAGATGTGAGCAAGAAATTAAATATCAGAAAGAAAAATCTCACTTCAGAAATGTGACAATTAAATTTTAAAATAGGGATATGGCACTTCATTATTAATGAATGAAAGGAAAGCAACAAACCAGAAAAAAGGACAGGGCTAAATGGTAGGTATGAAGCCTTGTTCTTCATTAGATTAAATCATGTTAGGTAAACATACATGAGATTTAGGTTAAAAAGTGTTAGAACTTTTATTGCATGACAGCCAATGCTTGAGAAATCTGACCAGCCTAAACTATTTGAACTTAGAAGCAAGGCTTTGACAAAGATCCTATTGGCTCCAAAGTTCCTGAGAAGCTAATAACTTGAGAAAACCCATTAATATTCATATGAAATGATGATGAAATGTCCTCTGAAAAATGTAATTTATGTTAGATATATATTTCCAGATTAGATGAAAGATGAGTGAAAAAATTCACACAAATCTTTCATGTCTTAAAAATCCAATTTTAAATTTCTTCGAAGATTTCACTAACTTTTTCCATGCTAAGGAATGATCGCTTGTTTTTTTCATTACTAGAATATATTTTTTTGAAATAATGACTAAATGTCCTTATGCATGTCCGGAAGGTCAGACAACTCTCTAATTCTGATTATTTTTTTGCCTTGCTCTTGCTATTGAATGACAGGATTATATTTGCATCAACTCAGTAATTATTGCTTTCTCTCTCCAAGGAACTCTTAAAACTCAGGGCCCTAGACCTGGTTTTCACTGGGATTTAATAGAACATTAGTGACAAAAAATTTTTTTGCAATATATTCTAGGTCTTTAAGGATAAAGAAATCCTTCAAATTTTAGTGGAATGCATATATTTAGAAAGGCACATGAAAGGGAATATATTTTATATTTAAAATAATTAACTGCTTGGTTAATGTTTGAAAGTTTGAATAAGATATCTCCATAATTAAATATTTATTTTTGTTGGGTGATACAAGAAATAAGGTATTACACTTTATTATCTAAACTAGAGCCCGGCACACTAAATTCATGTGTGGGTAAGGTCCCTAGCCTAGCCTGTGGTCAGGGCCATCTGCCCCAGCTGCCAGCAGTCGGCCCAGCACCCTGCCACCACCCACCCCTGGTTCCCCATTCACCATCGGATGATCAGAGCCTACAGGCCGGGGAGAGGGACCGAGAGTTCGGTCATTCCCTCCTGCTCGCCAGCCACACCCCCGTCATGGGTTGCCTCTTTGTGTGGGGCAACTGGGAGAGTAGAAGCCTTGGCCTGGTGCTGCCCATGTCCCTTGCCACTCACCCGCAGGTCCCCACTTGCCATCAGGTGATGGGAGCCTGACAGCTGGGGGAAGGGACCAAGAGGTGGTCAGTGCACCTCATGGTGACTGGTCGAGCTGTTGTTCTGGTTGTTCCACAATTAGGGTCAATTTGCATATTACCCATTTATTATATAGGATATCTCTATTAGGGATAAAATTAGCAAGAACTATAAAATAAGGTTTTGCCACAAAATTTATTATAGAAAAATTAAAGTAACCTTCAAGTGGAAAAATGATATAATCAATTAATATTGTTAATAGTGTCATCTAAGAAATACAAAGGTTTTTAATTGTTTTAAAACAATTAAAGCTTGAATTTAAATATAATCACATTTTTTGCTTTTATATATTTTTTTTTATAAATGCCTTTAGTGTATAGCAAAGATATATAATATCTTCCTTTATAAACACTAGAGGCCCAATGCATGAAGATTCGTGCAAGAATGGGCCTTCCTTCCCCTGGCTGCCTGCACTGCCTTCGCTCCTGCCCAGAGCTGCCTTCCCGCCTTCCATGCTGCCCAGAGGCCCGTAGCGGTTGGGGTGATGCGGAACACCTGCATCATCGCCCTGCTCCCAGCTGCTCAGCGCCTGCATAGGCAAATTAACCTGCCATCTTTGTTGGGTTAATTTGTATACTTACCCCTGATTGGCTGGTGGGTGTGGTGAAGGTACAGTCAATTTTTCTCTTTTATTAGTGTAGATAATACTAATACACTATGGGAAACATGGTTATAAAATCTGTATTGAATAAATTATAAAATGTTATATACTCTCACCTAAGTCAAAACTAGCCCAACAATTTTCAAGGGAGTACTTTTTAAATCCTGACTGTAGAGTTCTAAGATTACTGTACTGATTGATATAGTTAAGAACTATTGTTGGAAGAACTTAGACTATTACAAGTTTTCCCCTCTATGGATATGAAAATAATTACCTATAAAAGTTATTGGAAGAAAAAGAACTCACTATAAACAGATTAAAACATACCTTAATATTTCTCATATTTTTCTGCAATTGCAACCTGATATATGTCATTTAAAATTTTACCATCCTTCCTGATTTTACTTAGGTACTTTGTGGCTACATGAAGTAGTAACATGATTCCAAATGACCAAGATGTACAAAAAGCATCCTTCTATTATTTAAACTCCATCCTCTCAGGGAAAGAAACCTAACCTGTTAGTTTATAGTTTAACCTTCTTGTGTATATTTTTCTTGCAAAAATATATGTATGTTCAAAATTTTTCTTTTTCACATGAACAGTGTTATACTGAAGAAATTTTTTTATATCTCACTTTTTTCAGTGAACAATATAGCCTGGAAATCACTTTACTCCATAAATATCTTTTCTGTTATTTTTTTACAGCTACATATTACATTTTTGTGTGCATGTATCATACTGTCTTCAACTACCCACTCTATAAGGGCATATAAATTGTTTCCAATATTTTGTAACCACAAACAATACTGTAATGAATGAGCGTGAACACGTTTATTTTTTCATGTTGGCTGGGTGTATCAGGGTAAGTTCCTTTAAGGATTGCTGGGTCAAAGGTAAACAAATAAGCAGTTCAATGAGCTATTGCCAATTCCCCTAATAAAGTTTATAGCAACCTGCATTTCTAATAGTAGTGTATTAGAGTAATTATTCCCAGATGTTTGATCAGAGAATCCTATATAATAAAAGGGTAATATGCAAATTGACCCTATCAGCAGAACGACTGGGAATGACTGGTCACTGTGACACACACTGACCACCAGGGGGTTTGCGCTCAATGCAGTAGCTGTCCCCTGGTGGTCAGTGCACTCCCACAGGGAGAGCTCTGCTCAGCCACAAGCCAGGTTGACAGCTGCCAGTATAGCGGTGGTGATGGGGGCCTCTCCTGCCTCCTCAGCAGCACTAAGGATGTCTGACTGCAGCTTAAGCCTGCTCCCTGCTGGCAAATGGACATTCCCCAAGGGCTCCCGGGCTGCCAGAGGGATGTCTGGCTGCCAGTTTAGACCCGATCCCCCTGGGAGTGGGCCTAAGCCAGCAAGTGGACATCCCCCAAGGGGTCCCAGACTGTAAGAGGGCACAGACCGGGCTGAGAGACCCCCCCAAGTGCACAAATTTTTGTGCACTGGGCCTCTAGTATCCTAATAAAAGGCTAGTATGCAAATCAACCAAATGGTAGAATGACTGGTAGCTATGATGTGCACTGACTACCAGGGGTAAGACTCTGAATGCAGGAGCTGCCTCCTGGTGGTCAGTGTGCTTCCACAGGTGGAGCACCGCTGGGCCAGAAGCCGGGCTCATGGCTGGTGAGTGAAGCAACGGTGGTGGGAGCCTCTTCTGCTGCAGCTTTAAGGATGTTGGACTGCTGTCAGTCAGATATCCCCTGAGGGCTCTCAGACTGTGAGAGAGCACAGGTCGGGCTGAGGGACCCCTCTTCCCCCCAGCACCTGAGTGCATGGATTTCATGCACCAGGCCTCTAGTATTGTTATAAATGTCATCTTTGCCAGTCTGATGGGTGAGAAATGTTATCTGAATTAGCTGTGATTTACATTTCTTTTATTGTAAGATTGAACATATTTTTCATATGTTTAAGTGTCATTTTTATAACTGACTTCATTTATTTTACATATATTTCTTCATTTCGGTATTTTAAAAATAAGTTTTATGAATAATTTAATAGTATCAGGAATTCTTGATGTATTAAGAGAATTAGCCTTTCTGTATGATATATCTCTCATGTATGTTCTTACAGTTTTTCAGTATATTCTATTTTTTATATTAACATACAATAAAATTAAAAGTTTTGGTGTACAATTCTCTGAATTTTAATTATGTGTAGACTACCATAATACACAACACTTTCTTCAGCCCCAAATCTCCCTTGAACTGCCCCTTTTGTGGTCACAAATAGCAAGCTATTAATATGAAAAAAAATTACTCTTTGTCTTTGAGCATCAAATTTCTTACGAGTGAAATAAAGTGATTTGTTTACTAGTTTGGCAATAATATGAATCTTGTCCTTTACATAAAAATAAATAGATACTGCCAACTCAGACCATATTAGACATAGTAAAGTTCTTCCCTATTCCCTCATTCATTCTTTCCACATCTAAGAAAAAACTCTCACAGTAAGTTAACATCTCATTTATCTTTAAATCTTTAGAACCCAGTAAAATCATGGTTCATGGCAGGTTCTTAAACATGGCTGACTGTTTGAATTTATACCAGACAACTATAAATGTTAGAGAATTCAGGTACTTCTTACTCAGTAGATATATATCTAGTGGTTTCTTTTAGTGATAACTTTTTCCAGGTGTTAATTTACTTCTGTATGTTTACTGAATAGTTTATAACAAGCCAGGATGTAAAAGAGAGAGATCATTCTAGCTTAACATTATTCATGCACAACTCATTCCATCAATTTTTTTTGAGAATTTTTCATCTGTAGATTCACAAAAAAAATGTGTGCAATAAAAATTTTTTAGAAAGGATGTGAATCTAAGTTATTTGCCAATATTTAGATATAAATGCAAATATAGCTTCACTGCTAATTAATTTGCTAAAGTTTAAAATAAAAATAAACATTAGTAAATGAAGTCATTAAATAAATAAAAATATAAATTTTAAAGATGCTAATCATAAAGCTCTATCCAAGTATATTTTATATCAGGGTAAATTCCTCTTATACCAACAAGCTTTAAGAACCTAGACTCAGTTGCATACAGCATGATAAATACCTTGGAATCTAACATTACACTTAAGTGTGAAAGTGATATACTATACATTCTTCAACTTTGCAATCCATACCAATGTCTCTATGAGCATTGAATTTTGATGGCCCAAACAGACATAGACAGAAATATTAATTAAACAACAAAAAAGAAAAATTATAACATTAAGTAATGATTATAATACTAAGGGTATATTCTTACAGCATAACCAGAATCAGAGTTCAAAAATAATTCATATTTTAATTAATTTCTTAAATATTTGCATGCAAGTACAGTAAAACTTGATTTTCAAAAACATACATCAGTATTCCCTAAATATTACCAAGGATATATTGAATAAGTTTATGATTATTATAAGGCTGGAAGTTATAATTACTTTTCTCTCTTGTAACCTATTAATCATTTTCATGAAAATAAATTAGTCATTTTCCATATGCATGTATTATCACTAAGGGCAACAATTTACTGATTACAAGACTAGAACTGAAAGGATAAGAACCAAAGCTCACATTAAAGCTTCAAACCTCTCTCATTGCTCCACTTCCCGTCTGTTATTCCTGAATCTTGAATAAGATTAAAAAATTATATCTTTGGGGAATTTTTGTTTTGTTTTGTTCTAATTGGTTTCTGAATGCTCACAAATGAAGGTAGAGTATCAAATTTGATAATTATGTTTTAGAAATTTTTTTCTACATTTCTTGCTATATTTGTGTAAGTCATGGCAGCAAAATCCTTATGCCTTTATAAAGATTCAAAATGCATTCTCCTTGCCTTCAGATTCACATCATAACTACTATACTGTTTCTTTTGACTACTTTCTTTTTCTTTTTTTTTTTGGGGGGGGGGGTAGGGGGCAACAATGTCTGTGTATGCACCTTTAAGTGTGGATAAACAACAACATAATCAAAAGATAAAGATCAAGACTCAGTTGCTCAAAACCACTACTCATCATAAGTTAAAAAGCTATGGATAAGTTTTACACCTACAAATACATTATGGGATTTCTACAAAGATGTAAAGCAAAATATGCAAATTTGAAGGTAATCAAGAGATTGGATGCAGTTTAGAATAAGCTTATTCTATTGAAAGCCATGAAAAGAAGCATTTGAGAGAAACAGTATAGTTTTTTGTTGTACTCTATTTATTAAAAAACTAGAGGCCTGGTGCACAAAATTCATGCATGGGTAGGGTCCCTAGGCTTGGCTGGCAATCAGGGTCAATCAGTGGGGTGACTGGCGGGGCTATCAGGGAGCAACTAGCGGGGCTTTTGGCTGGCCTGGCGCTGCCTTCTCACCAGCCCCAGCTTGGGCTGGGGGTAGTTCCTGCATTGAGCATCTGTCTCCTGGTCATCAGTCACATCACAGTGACTGGTCGTTTCTCTGTTCAGTCGATTTGCATATTAGGCTTTTATTATATAAAACTAGGGACCCAGTGCACAAAAATTTGTGCAGTCAGGGGGTCCCTCAGCCTGGCCTGTGCCCTCTCATAGTATGGGACCCCTCAGGGGATGTCCACCTGCTGGAGTGCCTGGCCAGCCTGGGTGAGGGGCTGATGGCTGTTTGCAGGCTGGCCAGGTCCTCCAGTGTAGACCTTCACCCCACTGGGGTGTAGCAAGCCTGGGTGAGGGGCTGAGGGCCGTTTTCAGAATGCCCACAGTCCCTTCAGGGTTCGAGTCTCTACTGGGGTACCTGGCCAGCCTGAGTGAGGGGTTGAGGGCCGTTTTCAGGCTGCCCACAGCTCCCATTGACCCAAAATCTCAGTGAGGCTGGCTGGAATCAGGTTTCTGGGATTTATTTATCTTCTATAATTGAGACACTGTTGCTTTAAGCCAAGGCCTAAGCAGGTAAGGAAGCTATCTGTTGGCTTCAGCTCTGTGGCTTCTATAATTGAGACAATGTTGCAAATATGTTGTTGCCTAGAGCTGAGAGAAGCCCAGGCGGCCGGCAAACAGTTTTACTCCTGCTGCAACGAAAGCTACCAGTTTATTCAGCACTGTGACTGTCAGCCTCCATCTTGGCTGGGTTAATTTGCATACAGTCACTCTGATTGGATGGTGGGCGTGGCTTAGGCATCCCAAAGAAATGGTCAATTTCAATATTACGCTTTTATTAGATTAGATAATATGGCTAATCCTGTGATGGCATAATGCAGCCTACATTTTGATACATTTTGTTGTACATGGCATGACAGAAGATCAGGAATTTTGTTATCTCATGATTGAAAGTTACTGGCATGACTTTAAAGCTAAAGTTAGATCTTTGCTGAAAAAATATTTTTTACTAAAAGACTATGAAGCGAAGTCTTATGATGATAAAAATAGACTTCATTTAATTATTTCTTTTTATGCAGATGTCTATTCACTTTAACCAATTCATATTATTTGCCAAATTTATAAGTTTAAGTACAGAAACATTGATTCACACACACATAGACTTTAAAATACACATTGATATCTTTACTTAACAGTGATCCCCTAAATTCTTTAGGGACCTTGAGGTGTTATCCTAATAACACCTCAAACAGTGATAAATTTATTTAAGTGTAGAAGTTTCCCCCTTCTCTTTCTAGAAAACTAGAATTATTCTATATAATAAAAGTAATATGCAAATTTACCTTCACACCCTCACATCATCACAAGATGGCTGCTTGCACATTATCACAAGATGGCCAGCAGGGGAGGCAGCTGGGGGCGACCAGGCCTGCAGGGGAGGGCATATGGGGACTATCAGGCCAGCAGGGGAGCAGTTAGGTGTCAATCAAGCCAGCAGAGGAGTGGTTAGGCGGTGATCAGGTTGGCAGGCAGAAGCAATTAGGGTAGCGGTTCTCAATCTGTGGGTTGCAAGCCCTTTGGGGGTTGAACAACCTTTTCACAGGAGTCACTTAAATAGATCCTGCATATCAGATATTTACATTGCAATTCATAACAGTAGCAAAATTACAGTTATGAAGTAGCAACGGAAATAATTTTATGGTTGGAGGTCATCACAACATGAGGAACTGTATTAAAGGGTCGCGGCATTGGGAAGGTTGAGCACCACTGAGTTCGGGGAAATCATGCAGGCAGGCAGGTGAGTGGTAAGGAGCCAACAACCCTGGATTGTGAGAGGGATGTTCAACTGCCAGTTTAAGTCCAATTTTGCAGCGGACAGTCAGACATCCCCCAAGGGCTCCCAGATTGGAGAGGGTGCAGACTGGGGTGAGAGACAACTCCCTCCAGTGCACGAATTTTGTGCACTGAACCTCTAGTAAATCTATAATGCTGTTATTTACATCTACTTGTTTATCCTTGGCATACATCATATTTAAAGTTATTATTGGCCAAGAATACAGAGGTACTTTGTCCCTAAAGGTTATCATAAGAATTTTTAAAAAATATGTTTTTATTAATTTCAGAGAGAGGAAGAGAGAGGGAGAGAGAGACAGAAACATTGATGAGAGCGAAACATCAATCAGCTGCCTCTTGCACACCCCCTACTGGGGATTGAGTCCACAACCTGGGCAAGTGCCCTGACCAGGAATTGAGCCTGCAACCTCCTGATACATGGGACAATGCTTAACCAATTGAGTCACACCAGCTGGGGAAATCATAAGAATTTTTTACCTATAACAGCATTCATTCTCCAATATATACAGGTTGTATTGAGTGTGAAAGAAAAAGACTGTGTTACATCCTATGCCATAATCATTTCTCTGCTACAAGGATTTAACAGTCTTTTCTCTGGGAAAGTATTTAATGTTTAATAAGTACCAGATAGCAGCTAGGAAATGTGCTAGACACTATTTCTAGTTTATAACCGTTTTCTTTAAAATACACTGAAACTTAATGAAGCAATGTTTTTCATTCAAATTTAGGCACAGAGAAATTTAAAAGTATTTTCCATACTCAAATAATAGTAATTCTTCAGTTCAAACACAGACACTGTGTAAACTTGAATGTGTGTACACTATTAGTAATAAATTGCAGAGTTAACTACCATTTGTTTATGTTGCATCTTTATTGAATTCAGGTGGCTTTCTGTAGTTGTCTCACATCTATATGTGAACCCATGCCTGATGCAGTAAGTGTTTATTTCGCTGAACTGTCTTCCAGAACTTGTAAGATGGTTAAATCCTTGTAGCAGAGAAGTATGATCCGGCATATAGAAAACCACTAAAATTATGGCTATGGAATCTACTAAAATTATTAAAAGTAATAAATTGTGAATTTTATAGTATATAAGATCAAGATACAATATTGTATTCTATACAATATTGATTAAAAAATAAAATTAAGAAAATAATTCTATTTATAATTTATAATATCAAAAAGAATAAATTATTTAGAAATAAACATGCACATGAGGTGCAAGATTTTTACACTGAAAACTACAAAAGATCCTTTAAAGACATTAAATAGATCTCAATAAATGAAAAGATATCATGTGTTCATTATATATTAGAATGTTAAGATGACAATACTCCTCAAACTTATTTATAGATTGAATGCATTCTCTATCAGTATCCTATCTTCCCTTTTTTAGAAATTGACAAGCTGGTCTCAAATTCATATGGAATTGTCAAACTAGACAAAATAAATTTGAAAAAGAACAAAATTGGAGGACTCATATTTCTCAATTTCAAAACTTATTATAAAATTACAGTAATAAAAATTGTATAGTATTTATATAAGAATATCTATAAATCAAAAGTGTTAAAATAATTTTTATATTTATGGGCACTTTGATGAGGGTGCTGTAATAACAGAAAAATAATACTGCTCACAAATGATGCTGGAACAACTGGATATCACAAACAAAAAAGAAAGTTGAACCACTACCTCACATCATATATAAAATTTTTCAAAATAAATGAAATACCTAAACATAAGAGCTAAAATTACACTTCTTAAAGAAAAACTTAAGCATAAATCTTCTTGACCTTGAATTAGGCAATGGTTTCATAAACTTAATACCAGTTTTAAAAAACTAAAGAAAAATAGATAATATGACAGTAAAAATGTTTGTGCTTAAAAACACAAGAAATTAAAAAGGCAACCTAACAAGTGGAGAAAAATATTTGTAAATCATATCTCTAGTAAGGGATTTATATCCAAAACATAAAATATCTTTCAATTCAACAATAGAAGGACAAATAACTGAAGTAAAAGTGTTCAATGAACAATCTGAAGGCCAGCCAACGACCAATAAGTCAAAACCACAATGTAGGGTCACACTCACTAGGATGGTGTAATATTAGCTATCATAAAAAAGGCAATAACAAGTATTGTTGAGGTCATGAAGAAACTGAATCCCTCAGACATTGTTGTGCCTTACAGAAAAGTTTGGTAGTTTCTTCAAAAGTTGAACATAGAGTTACTCTATACTTAACAATGACACTGCTAGACAAAAATACTCAAGAGAATTGAAAACATATGGCAACACAAAAACTTAAAAACAATGCTGAGAGCAATATATTCATAACTGCCAAAAAGTGGAAACAATCCAAATTCCTATAATAAATATGTAAATGCAAATTATGAATGAATAAACAAAATATGCAATGTACCTATAAGAGAATAATTTTAGCCATGGAAAATAAAGTCTTATACATGCTACTACATGAACAAATCTTAAAACCATATGATAAATAAAAGCCAGCATAAAATGCCACATATTCTATTAATATCAAATATCCAGAATAGGCCAATCCAGACAGATAGGAATTAGATGGATAGTTGCCAGGTACTAGAGAGAGAATAGACTGCAGATGGACTGCTAATGGGTGTGGAGTTTCTTTGGGAGTGATGAAGATAGTCTAAAATTAGTTGGTAATAGGTTCAAAACTTTGTATATATTAAAAACCATACAATTTTACATTTTAAAAGGGTGAATTTTATGTATGTGAATTACAGCTCAATAATCTTATAAAAACTGTGTTTGTATAATAATTGTTAAGAAACTTGATTGCCTGTTTCAGAAGTTAAAATTATCTTCTTTAATTGTAAAGAAAGTACATGTTTTGCAGATGGTGTAACATGATAAATGATGTATTAAGAATTCTAAAATTCAAGAATGATTAATGGATTGGGTGTAGAAGAAATCATACTCATGGACAAATATATTGAGGCTCTTCAAAAATATGTGGTATTATATCCGTATATAAAAGGATTAAATTATAGAAGTATTTTTATATATAAAACTAGAGGCGTAGTGCACAAAATTCGTGCATGGGTAGGGTCCCTAGGCCGGGCCGACAATCAGGGCTGATTGGGGCCTTTCTTCCCCCTGGCTTCTGGTTGCCAGCCGGGGCCTTCTTCCCCCTGGCTGCCAGCTATTGGCCAGGGCCTTCTTTCATTCCGTGCCACCCCCTGGCAGTCAGCACATGTCATAGCTGGTGGTCAAACTCCCAGTTGGTCGAAATCCTAAGGGGACAATTTGCATATTTAGCCTTTTATTATATAGGATTGCCAATGCACATCATATGTACTGGCCAGACGGTTGGACAGCCGGAGAGTTGGTCACTTAGCCTTTTATATATAGAGATATCAGATGATTACTGATTAGACAGGGAATCTAAAGAAGAGTAAAAAACCTTACATAGCCCAGCCATCATGGCTCAGTGGTCGAACATTGACCTATGAACCAAGTGGTCATGATTCAATTCCTGGTCAGGGCACAGGTCTAGGTTGGGCACTTGATCCCCAATGTGGGGCATGCAGGAGGCACACAATCAATGATTCTCTCTCATTATTGATGTTTGTAATCTCTCTGTCCCTCTCCCTTCCTTTATGAAATCAATAAAATTTTTTAAAAAATTTAAAGAAAGCCTTACATAATTTCATGTTTGTAAGCTTGTGAGGTTATATAAACATAATACCATTTTAACAGCGATCAATAGGACGAAAGTTGTTCAGAGTCAGTGGAGGGTGGGAGGAGGAGTTCCTAGGAGTATATCATCTGTTAGGTGTTAGTGAAGCATCTGCTATCAAAAATGAGTAACAGTATAGCATAGTTATAAATTCATCAACTTTACAGTTAGGCAGATGCAGGCGTGAATCTTTCCTTCATTGTTTTCATATTCCTATTGCAAGTATTGGGTGGAAATGATTTAATCTCCCTAAACTTTCCTCACTCCTGAAAAGTGACTCATGACTTACTTTAGTAAATTGTAATGACTTACTACACTGTTGCATGCTAAAGGCTTGAAAAAAACTCCCGAGTCTCCATAAATCAGTGGTTCTCAACCTTCTGGCCCTTTAAATACAGTTCCTCATGTTGTGACCCAACCATAAAATTATTTTCATTGCTACTACATAAATGTAATGTTGCTACTGTTATGAATCATAATTGTAAATATCTGATATGCAGGATGGTCTTAGGCGACCCCTGTAAAAGGGTCATTCAACCACTAAAGGGGTCAAGACCCACAGATTGAGAACCGCTGCCATAAATGCTAATTACTTATTTTAATACAAATTATTAACAATACTATTATCTTTATATACAGGGAAGCTGAGAATCAAAGAAGTCAAGTAACTTGCCTCTCTACCTAAGGTTCCTCAGTAAGTGGCAGAGTCAGTATTCAGACACAAATCTTACTCTCAAGTCCATAGTTCTTACATTAAGCAGTTTGCTCTTAAAATCTAAATGGAAATATTCATTTGATGATAGAAAACTGAGTACCCTAACCAGGTTAATACTAAAACTCTACATTTCCATGTCATCTGCATGTAGGTGACAACTGAAGGCTGCAAGTTTTTGTCATTTTCTTTTTCATGTCTATGGTATCTATGTGTATGCTAACTTTACAGATAAACTCTACTTCAGTGACAAAAGATAGCATATCAATGGAATATTCCATTAGCAGAAACCCATTTTTCCCCAGTTAATATCTTCCCTGGGATTAACCATTAAAATCATAGCTCAAGGCGGGGCCTTTGGAGCTTGGGATGATGCTTGATTATTGCATTTAGGAAGTGGTTTTCATAAAAAGAATACCTGGAATAATTAAAGATATGAAAATGCTGCATTTATAAAGCTATGGATGCTGATCAAGGGATTAAGTTAAAGAAAATCTATTCTTTCTCTTCACTGTAACTAAAAAATTCCTCTTGTGAATTTGCAGTGAAGAAAATATTTGGTTTTTCAAATTAGAAATACACAAAGTGTAAATCTGAAGATTCATGGATTTCTATTCAAAGAAGCACATAAAGTTAACAGATGGGGTGGCAGCTTGGACTTCAATATTTACAACATCTACAACTGACAAGGGATTAGCATCAGAAATTGAGGAGAAACTTCTACAAAACAACTAATGAGACCAGAAAAATAAAAGATTTAGCAAAGAATATGATGAGAAGTTAAACTATACTAGAAAGTTCAAATTAAATTAAAATTAAACTAATAAATTCAGAGTAATGGAAATTCAGATTATAGCAATAATGAGATAACATTTTCAGATGATCTGGTTAGCAAAAATTAAAAGGTAATATCAGTGTTGGAGTTTGTGAAACTTCACTGGTTTATAACAGAATTGTAAGTTTTATCATTTTTTCTAAATGTTGCAGAACTTGATGAAATTAAGTAGCATATATTGATGTCCCAGAAATCCACTCCTGGATATTCCCCCCCAGTGCATCTCTCTCCTTGGTGTATAAAGAAACACGTATAGCCCTGACCGGTTTGGCTCAGTGGATAGAGCGCTGGCTGTGGACTCATGGTTCGCAGGTTCGATTCCGGTCAAGGGCATGCACCTTGGTTGCGGGCACATACCCAGTGGGGGGTGTGCAGGAAGCAGCTGATCGGTGTTTCTCTCTCATCGATGTTTCTGACTCCCTGCCTCTCTCACTTTCTCTCTGTAAAGAATCAATAAAATACATATATATAAAAAAAAAAGAAACACGGATGTGATCATTTTTATGATGGTAGACTTACATATGGAGAATCCAGACATCACCAGTAGGGGAAATGAATAGCATGATTTTGCAGGTATATTCTATGAACTACTGTGTGGGATTTAAAAGTGCCATACAGTAACCAGGATATATTTTACACATGTGATATGAAATCTTTCCTTTACTATTTAGTGGAAATATATCAAAATTATATTTATCTTAAAAGAATATTTTAATACAGATTATGCTGTGTTTGGAATGAACAGAAGAGACAATGAGTATGTGGTAAAGTTTATCTGTATATCTTGTCAAACTGGGTAATGTAGCTCCAAACGAAATGTATTAAAACCGCTGAACAATTGTCAAATATTGCCTTTATTTTGTGTAAACCTAGGCAAAATAGCACAATCTGTATTAAAATATTCTTTTAAGATAAATATAATTTTGATATACTTTATCCAAAAAATGCTGAATGATTTAAGAGCATAAACACATCAATTTATTCCTCTTTTTGTATTTGTTACAGAACCATGGGCCGCGATTTTCATTGTTCCATGTCAGCATCTACAGCAGTACAAAGTTTAATAACAATATGAAACAATTTTGACATTGTGCTCTATGGCACTGGTTTATCCCTAAGATTTATCTTCTAATGAAAAACACATTGGAAGATACAAATTCCTGTTCACAAATATTTTTCCTTCTCTTGGAAATATTTAGAATGACTTACTGATTTTCCTAAATATTCTATAGTTCTTTTATATTGTTGTTTTTTTATATTTATGAAAAGTGTTTTGATAATGGTTTGTATATCACAACAGTATTAAAAATGACACCCTTGCTAATGGAGCCCAAGATCTACTAATATTAAATTCTGAAGTCTATTTTATTTAAAAGAGCTCAAGGTTTAAAGACAGAACAGACTAAATTCTGCTGGAAACTGATTATTTTGATGCTGGAAACTGTTTTTAATCTACCTTGGTTGCTCTGAAAGGTCAGAGCTATACACCCATTGTTTAAGTTGAAACATTGTTAATTACAGCAAATCCCCACTTGTTAATTACATGTAAAGTTCTTGTTTGGAATTTCTTGCCCAAGGATATGGTTGTTTTCTCAGAGACTCAATAAAAGGCTGGTGAGACCCAGGCATCAGTGGGCAATCTACCCTGGTAGAGGAAGGCTCCACGCCTGGTCCCCCAGTTTTCAAATTGATTCTCTTCTAGTCTCTCTTTCTTCATATTGTGTGCGGCCTCCTTTAGAACTTGAACTCTGAACAGGAACCCTGAACCATGCTAGACGTGTAAGGGGCTCCAACAAAATTCCTTCATGTTCCCCCCCAAAAAGGTAATATGGTTTAAATATATTGTTTAAGAAATTATTTTAATTGCTGCTTATACTAATTATCCATATATATGACATATGAAATAAATGAAATATATGTTACATGCATCTGAAGCACAACAGCACAAATATACAAAGTATATTTATATACTCCATATGTATAAAAATCTGAATGTGTGCATAATAGATGTATGTAATAGACAACTTACAGAACAGGTAGATTTTCTTCTATAGATGTATTTTGTTTCCTCTTATTGTATTCAGCTAACCTAAGAATATATAAAGAAATTATTCAGACCAAGCTGTATAAAGCATAACATCTATACTAATAAAAGTGTAATATGCTAATTATACCAGGTGACTGGCCATCTTTTGGACAAAGCCATGGTGGTGGGGGCTGAGGCAGAGGCGATTAGAGGCGATCAGGCTGGCAGTGGAGGGCAGTGGGGGTGATCAGGCCAGTAGAGGAGGGCATTTGGGGGCCATCAGGCTGGCAGGTGAGGGAAGTTGGGGGTCTTCAGGCAGGCAGGGGAGTGGTTAGATGGCAATCAGGCCGGCAGAGGCAGTTAGGGGCGATCAGGTAGGCAGGTAAGTGAGTGGTTAGGAGCCAGCAGTCCTGGATTGTGAGAGGGTGCAGGCCAAGCTGTGGGACACCCTCCCACTCCATGCACAAAATTCGTGCACTGGGCCTCTAGTTGATAATAATAGCAATATACAGTAAGAGCCTCATTCAAGACAGACATATGGTAATATTATCTCCATCCAAATAAACTTTGATATCCCCTTAGAAATAAGTAACAAAATTTTTGGAACCATAGGTATATTTCTTCTTTCTTTAAACCTGCTACATGAAAACATAAGCTTGTTACTTTATGATGCAGTTTACTTGATGATACATCACTCCACATGTTTTTCTCTTACAGGTTTCAAACATTTATATGTATTATCTCATGTACTCTTCACAGATGCATTAATAAAGAAAACAATATCTTCTATACTTCAGTTATCTCAGATCGTGGTATAATAGCTAAGGTCCAGCTATTTCATCTCTGTTTATTTCATTTCATCTAAATGATAATTGATGCCACAAGGATACAGTTCTTATTTTTCTCATTAATATAATTGTGATGCCTAAACATGCCCAGAAACATCACAGCCAATTACATGCTTGATGAATGAATGAATGAATGAGTACAAGAACTCCTTTTTAAGATACCACAACTAATAAAACAATTTCAGGGCTCTTGGTGCTGTACCACTAATTACTTACTGAGCTCTTCACGTTCTACAAATAAAAAGTTTGATCAGGGCCAGACGTTCTTAGAATGCATGCTACTCATTCAATCCAAAATTAATTTCCACATAGCTAGTTAAGCAGTTGCTTCTTGAGTTGGGGTCTGTTCTATTTTACTGTTATATATATATATATATATATATATATATATATATATATATATATATATATATATTATAGAACAGTTTAAAAAATATGGTAAAAGTACTTACATTGCTATGCTAACTACTATATAAAAGAATCATTTTATATAGAGGTAAAATCACCCCTCTCAATTTATTTCATTACTGAAAATTACCTACATACCTTACAAAGGTAAAATTTAAACAGAGTAAAATATAGAAATTTTATTTCCATAATTCTGTAAGTTTTAGTGAATGGACATACACATATCAACAACCTAATTAAGATGTAGAATATTTTTATCATTCCAGATAAGTCTTTCATGTTTACTTCACTGAGTTTCAAAAAAAGGTCAATGTTATGCTCTAGGAATCAGTTTTTGTTCTAGCTCTAGGAATCAGTTTTTAAGTTTTCTTTTAAACTTAATATCGATAAAATAATATATTATATACTATTGTATGAGATTTCTCCGGTTCATCATAAGGTCATTGAAATTCATCTTTTTTTTATTTTTATTTTGGTAGTTTGTTTGTTTTATTATTAAGTAGAATTCCATAATATAAACTTAGAAAGTTTTGTTTGTTTTATTGCTAAGCAGAATTCCATAATATAAGCTTAGAAAATTGTATTTCCATTCTCTTGTTGATGGACTTATGAATTGCTTCCACTTTGTGGCTAGTGAAATAAACCTATAATGCTTATTCATTTACTTGGGGCCCGGTGCACGAAATTTGCACATGGGGGGAGGGTGGGGGTCCCTCAGCCCAGCCTGCCCACTCTCACAGTCTGGAACCCTCAGTGGATGTCCTATGATGGCCCCAGTCTGCCAGGCACCTTGTGTCTGTCTGTGTGTCGCCACTGGGGACCTGCCCCCAGCCACATCTGAGGCTTGGAGCAGTCCTCCTGTGTGTGTCTACCTGCTGGGGGCTTGCCCCCAGGCACACCATGGAGGCTTGGAGAAGGCACCCTCTCTATGTTGATCTCTCAGACTCTTGCCCTCCCCTGCATGTTGTTCTCTCTTTTGAGCTGTGGTCAGGGCTGGGTGCTGCCTGCCTCCCAAGCTTGCCTACTGCCCATCTTCCTCCAGCCACCAGAAAGCAGGGAAAACCCCGCCTCGTGGTCAGGCCAGCCATTTCCTGCTCCTGATCCCCAGAAGGGACCTAGGAAGCCACCAAGCAGGCCCCCAGCCCCCAAGAGCTTGCTTTCCCGCTCCCAGTGCCCCCCAAAGAGCCTGGGGAGCTGCCAGGCAGGCCGCCGATTCTTTCCCACTCACCCGTCCCCTGCTGCCTTCCTTTCCCGTTCCCCGGTGCCCTGCAAGGGGCCTGGAAAGCCCACCAAGCAGGCTGCTGACCCCCTGCCGCCTCTTTCCCATTCCCCGGCCTGCCACCTTGCTTTCCCGCTTCCTGGTGCCCTGCAAGGGGCCTGGGAAGCCCACCAATCAGGCCACTGACCCCCTGCTGCCTCTTTCTGCTCCCCGATGCCCCTCAAAGGGCCTGGGCAGCCAGCAAGCAGGCCGCCACCTCTTTTCTGCTCCCCGATGCCCCTCAAAGGGCCTGGGCAGCCACCAAGCAGGCCGAGACCCCCCTGCCACCTCGTTCCCGCTTCCCTGTCCTGCTGCCTTGCTTTCCCACTCCCCGGTACCCTGCAAGGGGCCTGGGAAGCCCACCAAGCAGGTCACTGACCCCCTGCTGCCTCTTTCCCACTCCCCGATGTCCCTCCAAGGGCCTGGGAAGCTGCCAAGCAGGCCACCGATCCCCTGACACCTCTTGCCCGCTCCCTGGTGCCCCTCAAAGGGCCTGGGGAGCCACCAAGCAGGCCGTCAACCCTGCCGCCTCTTTCCCACTCACGGGTCCCGGGTCCTGTGCTGTTCTGCCCTGCAGCCACTCTGTGCACTCGGGAGGTCCCTCAGCTCAGCCTATGCCCTCTCACAGTCTGGGACCCCTCTGGAGATGTCCACCTACTGGCGTGCCTGACCAGCCTGGGTGAGGGGCTTTAAGGCTGCCCACAGCTCCCATTGACCCAATGTCCCAGCAAGGCTGGCTGGACACAGGTTCTGGAGTTTGTTTATCTTCTATAATTGATGCTGTTCCTTTAAGGCGAGGCCTAATAAGAAGCCTCGTTTCTGCTTCAGCTTCTATAATGAGACAATGTTTCCCTTAGAGTCAGGCCCAGCCTGCTGTTTCCTTCAGCTCCCGAGGATTCTATGATTTATACATTGTTGCAAACATGTTTTGCTTTCAGGCAAGGATAAGCGAGTCGGCGCGCAGACAGTTTCACTTTCACTCCTGCTGCAATGGAAGCTGCCATTTACTTCGTGAGTGGCGGCCACCATGTTGGCTGGGTTAATTTGCATACAGTCACTCTAATTGGCTGTTGGCCGTCCCAAAGAAATGGTCAATTTCAATATTATGCTTTTATTAGGTAAGATAATTTTAATTATTTCTACTTACTCTTATTTAAAAACAATCTGGCTTTTTAAGTAAGAAATTTAGAATACTTATTCAAACATTTATTTACTAATAGAAACATTTTAACAAGAAAATCTCCCTTTAAACATTATTTTCACTATATCCCACAAATTGCAACATTTTCATATTCAGTAGAAAATATTGTCCCTTATGACATCTGTTTTAATGAAAGGTATATTTATATGTGTGTTGCTTATTATTCAAATACTTGAGTACATTCTAACTTCCTGTTATTGATTGCTAATTATCTTCTGTTTGGTCAGTAAACATATGCCCTATAAAATAGCAATTATTTTTTAAGTTTATTGAGACAAATTTTATGACCTTATGGGTCATTTTTGTTGGGAATTCCATGTTCATTCTAAAGAATGTGTATTCTGGGGTTTATGGGGAATATGTCTCAAAGTTTCAAGGAGGGCATTTGTTAGTGTCCTTAAAATCATCTAGTTCCTTATTGGTTGTTCTACATGTTTTATAGAGCTACACACTGTATGCATGCTTTATCTATTAAAAATAATTTCTATAATTTGGAAAGATGATTTTGGATATGTCTGTTTTTCTTTTGATGGTATTTCTTGCTATATATATCTTCTAACTTTGGTATTATATGTCACCTGTTCCATTCCAGATATTCATTATTTGTGTTCTCTCTTTCTCTTGAGATGTATGTCTAAATATTTATAATTATCTCCTCAAAGACACTATTTTGTTCACTAATTTTGCTTATTTTCTTTTTTCAATTTCACAGATTTCTGTTCTGATTATTTACTTTTTTCTACTTTGAGTTTTACCTGCTTTTAATTAGCTTTTTTAAAAATTATTTTTAGTGTAGTTTTTGGGTTCATAGTAAAGTTCACAGGAATATACAGAGAATTCTCATATACACATGCATAGCCTACCCCATTATCTGATCTTTGTGTTATTATTGTCACATATTTTATTTCTTCATAATCTCCCCAAAACAGTTTTATTACTTTTGCTTTACACACAGATATAGTTTAAAGAACTTTTATTAATAAAACATAATGTTTATCCATAAATTTACTCTTCCTGGTGCATGTCATTACTTTGTTTTAAACCTGATTTTCACCTGGTACCGTGTTCCTTCTACTTACTTATAGAAGTCTACTTGACTTCTTTTAGCATTCCTTGTATTTTTTTTGTTGTTGGTAATATATTTTCAGCTTTCTTATATCTGAAAAAAATACATTTTGTCTTTATTTTTGATTTTTTTTATAAAGAATTCTAGAAAAAAAGATATTTTCCCTCTCTTACTAATTTAGAAATATTTGCTACTATGCTTTTGTTTGTATTGTTTCTAACACATGACTTAAACTTATACTTACCCTTGTTACTCTGTATATAACTTGTCTTTCTCTTCTGGATGAATTTACAGTTTCCTAATTTTTACTTTTTTCTGAGCAATTATATCATGATGTGCCTTGATATGGTTTTCTTTATGTTGCTTATGTTTGGGTTTGTTTAGCTTCTTGGGTGGGTATATTTATAGTTTTCATCAAGTTTGAAAATATTTGCTATTATTTCTTCAAAGGTGGCCACCTTCACCTTTCTTATTGCCTTTAGGGAGTCTCACTGTATTAGACATCATTTCCAAGCTCACTAATACTCCACTCATTTATTTCTCTGTTTTACTTTATATAATACTATTGCTTTGTCTTCAAGATCATGAAACTTTTCTTCTGCAATCTCTACTATTATTTTAATTCCATTCAGCATATTTTTCATTTCAAGCAAAAAGTTTCCATCTCTAAAATTTCAGTTTGGATCTTTTTTCATATCTTCATGTCTCTATCCTACATATCCATTCTTTCCTCCATTTCCTTGAGGATATAATACATCTTTTAATATCTTTACTAATTCTCTAATCTATTATATATGCAGGGCAATTTTGATGGTTTGAGTTTTTTCATTACTGTGAGTTATATTTTTACAGGGATTTTTTTGCCTGCCTGATAATTTTTAATTAGTTGCCCATCACACTTTTATCTTTTTTTGAGTGCAGGATACATTTGTATTCCTATAAATACATCAAACATGCTAAAGCAATCCACACCCTTTACTGTAAAAATAATCTATCTCTTTTAAAGAATAATTAAGCAAGAGTAAAATATGTTTGAGAAAATCATGTGGGTGTTCTTTCTTAAACTGCCTATTGTGTTACAAAGGCAAGACCTCAACGACTTAAAATTAAGTCTTTGGGTCTCTAAAAAAAATTTTTTTAGCCTGGCCAGTGTGGCATAGTTGGTTGAGCATCTTCCCATGCACCAAAAGGTCAGGGCACCTGACAGGTTGTGGGTTGATTCCTGTGGTGGGGAGGGTGGGGAGGGAGGACATGCTGGAGACAACCAGTCCATGTTTCTCTCTCTCTCTCTCTCTCTCTCTCTCTCTCTCTCTCTCTCTCTCTCTCTCTC